>CAEFZP010001218.1:0-184629 GCA_903064625.1 Mallotus villosus | reverse complement strand
ACCATCCAGACCAGACACAGGGACCATGACCAGACCAACCAGGACCAGACCAGGACCAGGACCAGACCAGGACCAGGACTAGGACCAGGACCAGGACCAGACCAGGACTAGGACCAGGACCAGACCAGGACCAGACCAGGACCAGGACCAGTGACTAGGACCAGGACCAGGACCAGGACCAGGACCAGGACCAGGACTAGGACCAGGACCAGGACCAGGCCAGACCAGGACCAGGACCAGGACCAGGACCAGAACCAGGACCAGGACCAGAACCAGGACCAGGACCAGGACCATGACCAGGACCAGGACCAGGGCCAGACCAGGACCAGGGCCAGGACCAGGACCAGACCAGGACCAGGACCAGGACCAGGACCAGACCAGGACCAGGACCAGGACCAGGACATGAGACGGACCTAAGAGCTGACATGTATCTAGATGGCAGAGCTGTTCTGTTAAAACAGGCTTTGTCCAAACTCACATGCTGAAAATCATTCTAGTTAGTCTGCCAAAAGATGATCCCAGATACACATAATCATACCAACACTCAACTGACTGTGTGTGTTTTCTCTACTTTGTGTACGTGTTTGTGTGTGTAACAGGAGCATAGTCACATAGACAGAGGAAATAGCACTGTGTGTGTGTATGCATGCCTGTGTGTGGCTGTAACAGGGGTGTGTGTGTCAGTAACAGGGGTGTGTGTGTCAGTAACAGGGGTGTGTGTGTCAGTAACAGGGGTGTGTGTGGCAGTAACAGGGGTGTGTATGGCAGTAACAGGGGTGTGTGTGTCAGTAACAGGGGTGTGTGTGTCAGTAACAGGGGTGTGTGTGTCAGTAACAGGGGTGTGTGGTGTCAGTAACAGGGTGTGGTGTGTGGCAGTAACAGGGTGTGTGTGGCAGTAACAGGGGTGTGTGTGGCAGTAACAGGGTGTGTGTGGCAGTAACAGGGGTGTGTGTGTCAGTACCAGGGGTGTGTGTGACAGTAACAGGGGTGTGTGTGGCAGTAACAGGGGTGTTGTGTTGACACAGAAGACTCTGGTCACTGTGAGGGGTCTTTCTGTATGATGCTGCACAAATGTTTGTCTGGCGTGGTTAGCTAAACATGTCCTTACATAGAGAGAGGGCTGGAGCCACACACAGGCTCCTCCACTCACACTGACACACACACACTGACACACACACACTGACACACACACACACTGACACACTCACACTGACACACTCACACTGACACTGACACACTGACACACACACACACTCACACTGTACACACACACACTGACACACACACCACACTCACACTGACACGCTGACACACACACACACTCACACTCACACTGACACACACTCACACTGACACACACTCACACTGACACACACTCACAGTAACTGAACATTCACCGGCCTTCAGGCTTCTGGGAGAATTCTGTGGTCTGAAGAATTAGATCTTGTCCTTGTAATATATAGTGGAAAGCTATACTGTGTGTGTGAGATTGTGCGTGTGTGTGTGTGTGTGTGTGTGTGTGTGTTTGTGCTGCTGCCATTCCTGCTCAATGTTGAGGCGGACACAGAATGACAGCTGGGGGCAGTTGGTTGTATGAAGTCTGTGTGTGAGTGTGTGTGAAAGAGAGAGAGCTACACAGAGAGAGAGATAGATAGATAGAGAGATAGAGAGAATGAAAGACAGCTGGGTATAACGGGTGTGGGGGCGACAACAGTGACAGCTGGCAGAGAAGAAACCCCTCACCCAGGCCCACCCTCACCCTCACCCTCACCCTCACCCTCACCCTCGTCTCTAGGCCTGTCTTCTCCGGCCCTGACTGACTGTCTGTCTGACCCCCTGACTGTCTGTCTGACCCCCTGACTGTCTGTCTGTCTGTCTGACCCCCTGACTGTCTGTCTGACCCCCTGACTGTCTGTCTGTCTGACCCCCTGACTGTCTGTCTGTCTGTCTGACCCCCTGACTGTCTGTCTGTCTGTCTGACCCCCTGACTGTCTGTCTGTCTGACCCCCTGACTGTCTGTCTGTCTGTCTGTCTGACCCCCTGACTGTCTGTCTGTCTGTCTGACCCCCTGACTGTCTGTCTGTCTCTGTCTGCTGCCCCCCTGACTGTCTGTCTGACCCCCTGACTGTCTGTCTGTCTGACCCCCTGACTGTCTGTCTGTCTGACCCCCTGACTGTCTGTCTGTCTGTCGTCTGACTGTCTGTCTGTCTGACCCCCTGACTGTCTGTCTGTCTGACCCCCTGACTGTCTGTCTGACCCCCTGACTGTCTGTCTGTCTGACCCCCTCACTGTCTGCTGTGTGGACACATGAGGTCTGGTCAGCTGCTGGATGTGCTGTGGTGGCAGGTTACTGAGCCTCCTGCAGGCTCTCTGGAGCTCTCACTGACCCAGGACAAGCAGCTCACACACTGGCTCTGTGAGTGTGTGTGTGTGTGTGTGTATGCATGTGTGTATGTGCATGTACATGGGTGTGTCCGTATGTGTGTGTGTACATGAGTGTGTGTATTGCATGTATGGTGTGTCCGATGTGCGTGTGTACATGGGTGTGGTCGTATGTGCGTGTGTACATGGGTGTGTGTATGTGTGTGTCATGTTGTGTCGTATGGTGTGTGTACATGGTGTGTGTATTGTGTGTGTACATGGTGTGTGTGCCTGGTACAGTGGTGAGTGGAGACAGATGATGAGGCAGAATGATACACATCACTGTGTCCCCTGAGCTCTAGAACATTCTCATCTCACTTTCTTATCGGGGACCAGCCAGACTGCAGCACACACACACACCCCTCTCTCTGTCTATTCAGATTTCCCTTAACACATTCGGTCTGAATCCCTCTACTAGTCTCTCACTTATTACTCCTCCCTCCCTCCTTCTCTAAGGCCCTCTCTCTTCATCCAATCTCTCATCAATGTCTATTTCACTCTTTTATTTTCACATTCCGTCGCTCCATGTTCTCTCTGTCTCCCTCTGTCTCCCTCTGTCTCTCTCTGTCTCCCTCTGTCTCTCTCTGTCTCCCTCTCTGTCTCCCTCTGTCTCCCTCTGTCTCTCTCTGTCTCCCTCTGTCTCCCTCTGTCTCCCTCTTCTCCTCGTCTCTCTCTGTCTCTCTCTGTCTCCCTTGTCTCCTCTGTCTCCCTCTGTCTCTCTCTGTCTCTCTCTGTCTGTCTCTCTCTGTTCTCGCTCTCTCTCGCTCTCTCTCCTGTCTCTCTCTCTCTCTGTCTCTCTCTCTCTCTTCACACCTCACAGAGCAGGGAGGGTGTACTGGCGGTGCCAAGGTCACAGCGAAGCACCACCAGGAGTCCAGTGGAGACTGTGAGGCTGATGGGAGGTGGATGTGATGGTCCTCTGATCCTGCCTGATCCTGCCTGATCCTGCCTGATCCTGCCTGGCCCTCTCTGTCTCTGGGATGGTTCTTTGATCCTGCCTGGCCCTCGCTGTCTCTGGGATGGTTCTCTGATCCTGCCTGGCCCTCTCTGTCTCTGGGATGGTTCTCTGATCCTGCCTGGCCCTCGCTGTCTCTGGGACGCGCCTGAAGACTTCTGTTAGCTCGTCCTTGTTTTGGGGCACTAATGGCCCTCACTCAGGTAGTCTAGGTAAGGCTGGTAGCTGGGGTTAGGTATGCAGCTGGCGGGGAGGAGAAATGTGTTTTAAAGTGAGCGAGAGAAAAGCCAGAACGAGAGAAATCCATAGGGAGCGCGGCATGACTTGTTAGTCAACAATAACAGATTGAACCTACCCAAAAATGAAACTGTTTGAAAACTGTCTTTGTCTGAGTACAACCTGTCTTGTTGCTGCATCAGTGGCCTTCCATGGACTTCAAACGCTTGTGACGGTTACCAGAATTCCACAACACACAGTGTTAGCTGTGGAGCAATCAAAAACAAGAGTCGATACGCAGCCTTTTTAAAATGTAATAAGGATCCAGCTGTGAGTGTGGGCTCCCAGTGTTGTGGTTCCATGATGAGCTCGCTGCCCGGCCCTCTACACAGAGGCCCTCCACACAGGGGCCCTCCACACAGGGGCCCTCCACACAGGGCCCTCCACACAGAGGCCCTCCACACAGGGGCCCTCCACACAGGGCCCTCCACACAGGGGCCCTCCACACAGGGGCCCTCCACACAGAGGCCCTCCACACAGAGGCCCTCCACACAGAGGCCCTCCACACGGCACACAGTAAACAGCACTGTTGATTATGTTTACGCTGCGGATGAGAAGGCACTGCCCTGCTGCTGTCGACGGAGAGAGGGGAGTGCTGCCGGACTCTCAGTGTGTGTGTGTGTGTGTGTGTGTGTGTGTGTGTGTGTGTGGTGAGGGGAGAGGCGGGAGCGAGAGGCTCGGGAGGGAGGGATTGACTGGCAGAGGGAAAGCAGACTTGGTTGAGCAGTTGTTACGGAGCGCGAGCATCTGACCATCTCACAGTCAAGTCACTGATCTGAAGAACTGAGAGAAGGGGGGAGGAGGGTGGAGGAGGGATGGGAGGGTGGAGGAGGGAGGAGGAGGAGGGAAGGAGGTGGAGAAAGGTGGTGGGGGGGGGGGCTACGAGGGGAGGAAGCCCGGGAGTGAGCTGGGGAGGGATTTTGTGGCTTAGAGTGAAGGAGGAGGGGGGAAGGGAGGGAGGAGGAAAGAAGGAAAAGGAAAAAGAGGAGGAGGCAGAAGAGGAGAGGAGGAGGAGAGGGAGAACGAGGAGGAGAGGGAGATGAGAGGAGGAGAGGGAGAGAGGTAGAAGAGGAGAGAGGGGGGGTTGTTGCTGGCTAATCTGCAGGGCAGGAGAGAAAGCAGGCGGAGGGAAGACAATGTGCTGAACAGTGAAACGGACAGCTGGGAGGAGAGAGATAGCCTGAGCCTCTGCTCTCTCTTGCCTATCCTCTACTCTCTCTCTCAGACTCTACCCTCTCTCTCTCTTTACCTCTCTACTACCTCTCTCTCGTCTCGACCTCTCTACTCGATTTACCTCTCTCTCTCTCTTTTAATATTCTCAGAACCAGCCGGAGCTGAAACTCCACTCGGCAGCCTTTAAAAGCGGCAAACATGTTAGAGCAAGAAGAGAGAAGAAGGAGGAGGAAGAGGAGAGGAGGAGGTGGGGAGGAGGGGAGGGTGCGTGCCAACTCCCTACACTGTCGCGCGCGAAAACAGAAGGAAAACGTTCAGAAGAGACAAAGAAATGTAAGCTGAGACTCGCCTGGCTTTCCTCAGCCATACATCTCCCCTCTTCAGACACCAAACACCCTGGTGTGAAACGGCGGAGGTGGGGATGAGGACAGGAGGGTGCGAGGATGACGTGGTGGTGGCAGGGGATGGACGGGTGAGGCGAAGGTGCAGTGGGGATGAGATGGCTGGAGTGGAGGAGGATGGCAGCGCGTGGGGGATGATGGGTGGTAGAGGAGGGATGGTGTGGTGTCAGTGAGGGTGAGGGCGTGGCAGGTTATGACGGAGGACAGACCGGCCTTCTCAGATAACGACACCTGGGTCTCGCTGCTCTGATCACTGAGCACACACACCCACACAACACACACATCACATCACTGTCAAGACTCTCAGAGAGACACACACACACAAAACACCCACTCACCTCACACACTGTCAAACTAACACAGAGACTCTGAGGTCGCTCTGGGCAGAGTTAGCATGATCGCTATCATACAGAACACATCCTGCTCCTCATACTCATACAAGTAACAACCCTGCATGAAAACATGTCTGTATCAGACTGTTTAACAACACACTGTGCAGCCTGTGTGTTATGGCTTCTGGAGCTTCTATGTGGAGCTGCTGGGTCAGAGTTACCTAGGAGATAAGCCAGGAATTCGCTGCGTGCCACTAAACCTTTCTACTTTAAAACCCTGAGCAATGTAAACACTGCCTAAGCCAAACCTTCCCCCGAGCTAGCCCTAACCCAGGCTATAGTAGCCATGTCTGGAGGTGTGCTACGCTAACACATCGATAAGATTCAGTTTTCCCGTGTGTAAAGCATCAAATCATGTAGTCATTCGCTTTTATCTAGGGCGACGTACCGTGGGGCAGGGGGATGTGAACAAACCATGACGTCTTGATCTGCGTCAGAACTGCGCGGGCCCATCATGCATTGTCTCTCACGCTCAGTAAGACGCGTGTCTCTCTGTCGTTTGAAGACTTACTACTGAGAGCTGTCTCTCACGTGAGGAGGATACATCTGCTTCGTGTACAAAGTCGCTCTGTGTAAAGGTCCAGCACAGAGGGTAAGAGGTGTAGTAAGGTGTTGTTGGGTGGGAGTAACCAGAGATGCCAAGCAGATACTGTGTTACTGTACTTAAGTAGATTTTTCTTTTCTAGTATGCAGTACTACTTCTACGATTTATGACAACTTTTTACTTTCACGTACTTTCACGCCTTTTTTCCTTCGGTGTCAACATCTCCTCCTCTCTCCTCTAACCCGTCTCCTCCTCTTCCAGTCCTACGCACCCTCTCCTCCTCCTCCTCTTCCCTCCTACACCTTCTCCTCTTCCTTTCCATCACTACACCTGACTCCTCCTCTTTCCCTCCTCCAATACAACACTCCACACCTTCTCCGTTCCTCTTCCATCCTACCAACGTCTCCTCCTCTCTCCTCTTAATCCCTAACCCTTCTCCTCTCTGTCTCCCTCCTACCCCATCTCCTCGCTTCCATCTACACCATCTCCGCCTCGCTCCTCCGCCCCACCACCTCTGCTCTCCCCTTCCTACTACCTTCTCCTCCTCTTCCTCCTACAACACCATCTCCTCCTCTCCCTCTCCTCCCACACCACCTCCTGCTCTTCCCTCCTACAACAAACCGTTCTCCTCCGGGTCCCTCCTACACCACATTCTCACCTCTTCCCTCCTACACACCATCTCTCCGCTCGCTCTCTCCTACACACAGCTCTCCTCCGTACTTCTCCTCCTCTTCCCAGCCTCACATCACCTCTCTCCTCCTCTCTCTTCCCTCCTACAACACCATCTCCTCCTCTCCCTCCCACACCACCTCCTCCTTTCTCCTCCTACACCTTCTCCTCCTACTGTTTTCTTTTTTGCTTTAATATTTTTCCTTCCTTTTAATCGCTTCCGATTGCTCAGGGTCCGCTTCACTGAAGGACGCCCTGGCATCGCCCCGGGCTCACACACACACCACAACACACACACACCACACACACCCACAGGCTCACACACACAGGCTCAACACACCATGGCTCCACCACACACCCACACACACACACACACACACACACCCGGTGCAACACACACACACACCCACACACACACACCACACACGGGTGCACAACACACACACACACACCGGCTCACACACCACACTGTCACACACACCACACCACACACACTGTGCAACACACACACACCACCGAGTGCAACAACACACACGCAAGACACACACAGACATAAAACACGCACAGACAAAAAAAGACACACATGCTCCCATCACCTTAACCTTCACCTAGGTTTCAGAGATCCATGACTCATCAATGCTAACAGATACTAGCATGTGTGTGTGTGTGTGTGTGTGTGTGTGTGTGTGTGATTGTGTGTGTGTGTGTGGTGTGTCAGTTGAGTGAGGACTGGGCCTGAAGGCCTCTCTTGCCTTATTGTCAGCAGCCCTTTCAAGTGAGAAAAATGGTGCATGCTGTGTCAACATTCTCGCCTTGTAAAATGTGAGAAAATAAAGCCTAAATTTAAAGGCTGTTTGTCAGTGTGACTGCAAGTGTGTGAACTGACGTGTGTGCTTGTGTGTGTTTGTTTGGCTCTGTGTGCATGTGTGTGTGTGCACGTTTGTGTATGTGCCTGTGTGTGTGAGAACAGGAGAGCATGTTTTTTTGTCCGTGTTTGCGTGTGTGTGTGTGTGTGTGTGTACAGGAGTGCACATTTGTGTGTGTGCGTGTGTGTTTGCGTGTGTATTTGCAGGGCATCTAGAGGATCCATGCCAGAAACAATGTCATCCATTCACATCCCAGCAGAAAGAAGCTGAGGCCAGTGTGAAAACAGCCAGAGTTGTTTAACTGTGAGAAGTATCACAGCCACGCTCTTCGACCTCCCCCCGGCCTCCCTCCCTCCACACACCTCCTCCTCCAACCTGCCCCCACCCTCCCCAGCCCTCGAACCTCACTCCCTCCCTCCCTCCCTCCCTCCCTCCTCCCTCCCCTCCTCCCTCCCTCCCTCCCTCCCTCCCTCCCTCCCTCCCTCCCCCTCCCTCCCTCCCTCCCTCCCTCCCTCCCTCCCTCCCTCCCTCCACCCTCCCTCCCTCCCTCCCTCCCTCCCTCCCCCCCCTCCCTCTCCCCCACCCTCCCCCGCACCTCCCCACCCTCCCCTCCCCCCTCCCTGCCCTCCCTCCCTCCAACCCAGCTCACCCACCCTTCCCCTTCCCACCTTCCCCCACCCTCCCCACGCCCTCCCCCTCGTACCTCAGCGCCCTCCCCTCCTCCCTCCCTCCCTCCCTCCACACCTTCCCCTTCAACCTGCCCCCACCCCTCCCCCAGCCCTCCCCCTCGCCTAACCCCACGCTCCCCTCCCTCCACGCCTTCCCGCTCCCCCCCTTGACCTCCCCCCGCGCCCTCCATCTTCCTCGCCGTCCCTATTCACACACACCTATGTCTTTGAACGCAGCGTGCCAGCTGGAGGCCGGGGCTGTTTGTCCTGGAGGCTGGGGCTGTTTGTCCTCACCAAACAGAGGAGAGTCCTCAAGCAATTTCAACATCTACCGGCGAAGGGCACTTCTGGCATTCGCAAATACGTGAGGGTGGATACGATGTAACGTGTGTGACTACACTGAGAGGAATGAATGACAGGCCTGCTTTCAAATTCCTTTCATGTCTTTGATCTCTCTATCTGGCCCCTGTGTATCGCCTGTGGAGTTGAGGTACGCCCAGCTAGCTAGCCTAATGGCTACATTTGGCTCCGTGTCGCGGTGGCTAACAACCTAAAACGCGCCTTCTAATAAAACTGTCCGCTCGGTGATGGCGGGCTAATGTTCCGTGTCTAATCACGGTAACTTCCCCCACTCTCCACGCCTCTCTGGCTTTCATGTTCCCCCGACAGGAAGTGCCAGGGCGACCCGCTACGGACGCCGAGTCAAGGGGCGTGAAAGCGCTGCGCGGAGGGATGTAAGGTCCACTGGTTCGGCTAACTTCCCTAGCGCCCCGTGCCAAACATTAGCCCAGCTCAGGCTGTGTTTGTTTGTGTAGTGTGGCTGTGTGGAATCCTGCTTTAATTCGTCTCACTGAGAGGAAGCCCACACACCAGCCTCGGAAGATCCAGCGGGGAGGGAAAATCAAACGTCAATTACTCTCAACCGAATTTTTTGTAAAACATTTAAACGTATTGGATTGAATTTAGGCCTACTTTCCCTTTCTCTCAAATTGATCCAGGTCTGGACTGGGGGGGGTTGAAAACCTCTGGATCCATACCCAAGCATTGAGCAAAATCCTCAAACATCATGTTTAGCATCGCTCTTTGTTCTTCACCAGAACGCCGAAGACCACCGCGTAAAAAACGAGACAGTAAGCAATCGTGAACTGCCCAATCAGCCTGAACTGTCAGCGGGGTCGACGGGCCCTCAGAGTATTAAAACACCCTCCAGGGCCTCGCAAGGAGCTCAACCTAAGATATTAATGGTGTTGCAATTACCAACCTCCACCAACCAGCATCCCACAGGAGCCCCAGGGATCAATCCCTGTTTCCAGCCATGATCTCCTCCACAGTGTTAGTTAAGCGGGAGAGCTCCGAGCCCGCACTCTGCTGAGGGCACACTCATCTATAGCCAGAATTATGGTATCAGGAGGAGCTAATAATCACAGAGGATTACCGTGAGTCATAAACCACACAATCAATGAGCTGCCAGGGCCCGGGAACGGCTACATGAGAGAGCCAGACGCCTCCCCGGGCCTAAACCAACAGCCTTCCGCTTCCACCGTCGTCTCGGTCTCTCCCAGGCTTCTATATGTCTCTCCCACAAACATCCCATAATGATACGTGAGTCATGGAGGTGAGTGGGAGAGGCGCTATCGCGAGGCTAACTTCTTAGATGCCCTTGTCGAGAGAGGGTGGAGAGAGAGAGAGGGAGAGAGAGAGAGAGAGGGAGAGGGTGGAGAGAGAGAGGGAGGGTGGAGAGAGAGAGAGAGGGTGGAGAGAGAGAGAGGGAGGGTGGAGAGAGAGGGAGGGATGGAGGGAGGGAGAAGGGTAAAGAGAGAGTCACCAGTTACCAGGAGAAGCTCTACAGCTTATTTTCCACTCGAGGGGAAAGTTCCAGTGGTGCAGAACCGAAGAGTGTAAACTGCGTGTGTAAACCACACTGTAGAACGCGTCTTCCACATAACATGGCACACACGTACAGTCAAATACCACAGAGGACAGTCGTATAACAACCATCCCCAATCCCCACTGTGGAACACCTCACCACCAGGGCTGTTCTGCACAGATTAAACAGTCAGCTCGTCCTCCCTCTCCCCTCGTCCTGACGTCCTCCCTCTCCCTCTCCCTCTGAGAGCCTGCTTCCTGCCCTCTCTCTCCCCCCCCCTCCCTCCCTCTCCCCCCTCCCCCTCCCTCAGCCAGGGGAAAAGACAACCCCTGGTTATTTACTCACGGTGGAGTGGAAATCTAGGTTAGGCTGCGGCAGCTAAGGTGTGAACTGCTCCACGGAGCTGTGTTGCAGCACAGCGAGTAGGAGCCTACAGGCGGAGCACAGAGAACTCACACACACACACACACACACACACACACCAAGATAAACAAGCCTTACCTAAGAAGGAGGGGAGGGCGGGGGGGGGGAGGGGAGAGGAGGGACGAGGTGGAGAGAGGATGGAAGGGAAGGGGAATGAAGTGGGCGGTTGTTTAGAGAGCGTGTCTCGCTTCGCTGGTCACCTGAAGAGCCAGGGTGTAACCTGGACGATATGTGACGACCTGTGGGCTGACCTCCCATGACAGGATACGCATCCCCTCCGGAGATCAGCTCTCTGGACAACACACTCATCGGATGGGCTAGGCTACGGCAAGCTGAACACTGAGGAACTGGATGATCACTGGATGATGTTCCTCGTGTCGCAATGAGAAACACCATGAGCCGTCTTCAGACTGATCTGATCTCGTGATGTGTTATTATGGAAGAGTTAGGCTATTGGTGGTAGAATAGATAGATCGTGAAGACATGGTGTTGACATGAGATAATGCTCCCACAGCTTCAACACTAGTGACCTTTCATATTAACCTTAGACTGCCAATGTGTTGTTTTGTGTGAAAATGATAAGCAAAAAGAGACCTTGGATAAGTTTATTTTTCCAAACTCTGTGAATGTAACTTGATCTATTGCCCATTTGTCGAAAAATACACACATTTCGACAACATTTTCGATATTCCTGTGGTGGGCTTGTATTCTGAGAAGATCGCAATCCTCTGACTGGTCTTTTGAACACATCACAAGGACGACTTCATTGTAAGTCCGTCCTCCACAACGAGAGAGCTTTCTGAGCACGCTCAATGAAGACATGCTCAACTGAAAGCTTTAAAACGTATCCATGGAGAACGGGGCGTGAGTGGAATATTAAAGAAACCCGTTCACCGTTAACGTTACACGGCCCATTACAAATAATCTATTTTCTTCAGGGAACATAGGCCGCTATAGCTTCTGGCTGGAATGCCACTCGACTACGTTACGGCACAACATTATAAAGGAGCAGTGATGCAAATAATCCGATGAATCCTCTCTCATTTCGTTTTGGTACAAAGTCTCCAAGTTGGACCCTCGCGGCCCCAAGGCGTCCGCGCGCAAGGCACTGGAGAAGGCGCGTGAGTGTACGCGAGCACACACACATTCCAAAACCCAAAACACGTCAAAGAAATCATGAGTAGCACCTCCTTGTGTCAGGACGAAGGGTGAATTCCTAGAGGCTATGAAATTTGATCTAATTGCGCTTCAATAAAAGACGATTTACAGTTACAATCGTTAACAAACAAATGAATAACATTACTCAAATCCAGCAGGCCCCATAGCTAAACATGTTTTAAATATCTACATTTTTTTGTTGATAGAAACACCCACACACTATTTAAACAAGCACAATCAATCTTCTAGTCTAATTAGCCTACAAATTAAGCAGAATTTTCATGTTGTTGTTCGATGTGCCTTTTTTTCAACGGTTCTCCCCGCTTATATTTTTATAATGCACCTGTTAGGCAAAGTCAAGAAAGGCCAGCGAGCTACTGGTTTACAGCAGCTGTCAAAGCGAACCAGTGGCTCGTCGGTCTGAGGGCTCTGCATCGGTAGCTGGCTACTACAACGAGTGCCCTATCTTTGCCAAAGAGAGCTGCTTGTGAGCTCGGAGCCAAGGTTGAGTCTGAGTCTGTCCCGTCCATACAAGGATATGCCAAGTTTGCTATGCTACCGTAATAGCACGACTCGAATAATTACAATGGCACACACTCACCCGGTGCCTTTAATCAAAGCCACATAATTTACTAAGCAATAGACGTGTGAAGCTTATAGGTTATATCGCTGACTTTGAGTAAGCAATCCGTTACTCGTTATTTGTATCCGTTTCGAGGAGATAAAGAATTCAAGCTCTCCTTGAATTCTCTCTCTATCCAGAAATGGAACACTTTCACTGACAGTAGCAGCAGACTCGACCAGTAGATCCAAGAAACATTTATGCCACATAGACACAACCACAGATTCACAAGATCGAAAGATGTATGAATAAGAAACTGACCGTTTCAGCTGCTTTAAATCCGTAAAGTCTGTCCCTTCAAATCCTCTTCCCTTGAGAGAAAATAGACACCAACGGCCTCGCTCGTCGTCCGAAGCGACCCTTCTTTGGACAGCCAAAGGCAGACAACGGTGTCAGGTCTCCGTCTCGTCTCTGAGTCTGGCTCTGATTTGCTGTCTGTCTTCGAATGCCCGAAGTTGAAGCGTCCGTCCTCTACCGCTTTGCGTATCGATGTCCTTAAAATACTAAAATAGCAATGGATACAAATCCTTGTGTTTTCTATGATATGAGATTGGAAATCAAGTTAACGGAAAAGAAAAAAGAAAAAGTAAAGGCCACAGAGCCGAAGGAAATCACATTACGGACTCGGTGGCAGATTAGCCGAACGTTTTGGAACCAGGACTAAAAACTAACATGAATTACGGCAGCTACACCCATTTAAACAGCGAGCTGTCTGTGCGGACCTCTCCCTTACTCCTAGCTCCACAACAAATGTCTGCCTCAGTCCTTGAAGAACGAATTCCCCTGCTCTACCGAGCGAGGGAGAGGCGGTGTCAGGAATTCTCTGAATCACTCCACCCCCTAGCGCCTCTAGACTCCACCTAGCAATCACTCTCTCTCGCGCTCTCTCTCCCTCTCCCTCTTTTCATTGATAATATTCTAAGTGGTAAATAAATAGATCAATTGGGTTCACACCTAAGCAGCACAATAACACAGAACTTTAACGTTAACACCATATGCACTGCCCACCATGTGGGGTGATATTAATACTTCACTCGTTTATCGTGGAATGTGACAGATGATAGTGCAGTGCCGAGATGTTTATCAATTCTAAGCTACATTACCTCGCAGATTTAATACATGCAGTTCAGTGCGTAGAAGCCGTGGTGTTTTACAAGTAAGGGTAATGTAGGCGTAAGATAGGATTCCAAAATAGCCTCATCCGCATCCTCACGAGATGATTTTAATATTAAACTACAGGCAGAGGAAAGAAGAGAGAACAAGGGAAAGAGAAAACATTAGTAGGGAAATGGGAGAGAGAGAGACATAGACAGAGAGACATAGAGATAGAGAGAGACAGAGAGAGACAGAGAGAGAGAAAGATACATTGACACAGAGATAGAGAGAGAGATGGGCGAGAGACAGAGAAAGAGACATAGAGACAGGGAGAGAGAGAGATGGGGAGAGACAGAGACAGGGAGAGATGGTAAGAGAGAAATCAACAGTAAAGAGAGACAGGAAGAGAGAGAGAATGGAACGGGGGGGGGTAGTGATGGAAAAGTCTCCACCCAGTGAGCAACAGCAACACTGGTGGTGGTAGCTACATGAAGCCAGGATCTATCCATCTAAGTGTGTGTAATAGAAAGTGACAGCCCCTCCCAGAGAGCATTCCACTTTGCCAGGCCTTAAATCCTATTTGCTTGTTTTTTTTTCTCCTCTCTTTTTTTCCACAGCTCAGGTATTAATGAATGGAAGAGAGAACAATGGAGTCCAGGCCCAAAGGATCTCATTGTGCTGGTGAGAAAGCACGAGGGTTTGAAGAGGTACTCCAAACATTACTATTCCGCTGGGAGGGCCTGAAAACGTGAGTGAAATCCGTGTTGTAAGAGTCGACACCATCGTGGCTTTTTGAGTGGCAGATGTTCAAAAGCCTGTGAAGAAAAACAACAGGTTGTCTTTGTGGAAATCATTTTAGATTCATTGAAGCCGAGTCAGATGAGCAACGCTTCCAGGTCATGTGACTGTGAGGCGAAGACGTTCACTGAAATAATCAGTGGCACTTACTGTATCTGTTAGTCTCTCACATTTGCATCCCAGAGAAAATGGGATCAGTGTGTTTCTGTGTGTGTGTGTTTCTGTGTGTGTGTGTGTGTTTCTGTGTGTTTCTGTGTGTGTGTGTGTGTTTGTGTGTTTCTGTGTGTGTGTGTGTGTGTGTGCACGTGCATGTTTCCGCTACAAAGATAATTAACCCAGTCACTTAGTTTGCCTCTGAAGGACATCTGGGGAAAGATTCCCCCTCCCCCCATATTAATATTTCATCTACACTCAATAATCATGAAGCAAAAAACACTGAAAGGAAGGCCGTGTGTTGGGATGAGAGAGGAAAAAGGGGGAAAGGACAAAGAATAGAGAGAGAAAGATAAAGGATAAAGGGAAGGAGGGAGAAAGGAAGCATGGGAGAGAGAGGGGAGAGGGCAAGGGATGAAGAGAGAGGGAGAAAAGAAGATGAGAGAGGGAGGAAAGAGAGAAATGAGAGCATGAAAGAAGATGTAGAGGAGAGAGGGGGTGGGGGGGGTAGGGAGAGATGGAGACTTGACATGGGAGGGGGAATTGAGACAGGGAAAGGAGGGGGTTGGGGGTGAATGAAAAGCAATCTGTGCCAGGAATAATATGAAGAAGATTTCCTTTTTTTTCTTCCCTTCTTTCCCCAAGCACTCGTAGGCGACGCTCGGTCACTTTGTAATGGACTGCTAAATAAATATGCATGAAAAGTTCATATGTGGAGGCAGAGGGGGCAGAGAGTAGCTGTCACATTGTTGAACTAGCATGTAAAACAGCTCAGTCGGTTACACACTTGTTTACGATCATAAACAACTGTTGTACATTTGTTGTACACGTGATGTGAGGAAAAGTGACTGGATCATGCTCTTTCATGTTTAAATCAGCGTAATTTGTTGGATTAAAGACAGAACGTTTCCCTTGAATTGCTTATCTTCCCACGGATTACCATGGAGATCAACTTGTGAATTGTCTTTACATTGTCGCTAACGAGATCAAGGCCTCGAGATTACGATATTGTTTGTGACAAAAGACAAACATTAAGGAGATTTGTAGCACATTTCACACCTCTCATCCTCCTCTGTCACCCTGTTAGACCCTCTTGGGATATCAGAAACAGGCCGTGCGAGCAGGCCTACTTTGTGCTAATCTGGTTTGATGTTCCTCATAATAAGTCTTCAAACACAGACGCCTAATGCAAAGAGGAAACAAGTGCCGTATGCGACGTGATGCAGGAGGTAAACTTTGATTTTGCTTCACAAACCCGAGACTGGAAAATGAATATTGACTCTGACAGTCTGTCAAAAGACTTGCTTTGGTTTGTAAAACGGATAAGAATCAGGACCCGGGCTGTTTAAAAGGGAGGAGGTCGGGGGGGGTGGGGGGGGGTCAGGGGGGGGTTCTAATTAACAAATGAAAGACTCAAGAGACCCGGGGGGGTGTATTGACCCGGCCAGCAACAGGCTCTACCCAGGTCATCTGTCGACCCCACACACACACATACCACAGCACCTGTTGCTCCACCACCAGACATCTGCACACCCGGGGGAAGGAGAGAGAGAGGGAGGGGAATGAGACGGGGGGGGAAGGAGAGAGAGAGGGAGAGGAGAGAGACCGGGGGGGAGGAGAGAGAGAGAGGGAGGGGAGAGAGATGGGGGGGGGAAGGAGAGAGAGAGGGAGGGGAGAGAGACGGGGGGAAGGAGAGAGAGAGGGAGGGGAGAGAGACGGAGGGCAAAGGAGAGAGAGAGGGAGGGGAGAGAGACGAGGGGGTAAGGAGAGAGAGAGGGAGGGGAGAGAGACGGAGGGCAAGGAGAGAGAGAGGGAGGGGAGAGAGACGTGGGGGGAAGGAGAGAGAGGGAAGGGGAGAGACGGGGGGGAAGGGAGAGGAGAGAGGGAGGGGAGAGAGACGGGGGAGGAGAGAGAGAGGGAGGGGAGAGAGACGGGGGGGAAGGGACGGAAGGGTGGATTGATTGAGGGTGGGTGGGTGGGCGTGAGGACGGGGGATTCGAGAAGGGATGAAAGGAGGGGAGGGGCGGCCGAGGTAAATGGAGGGAGAGAAAAGGAGGGAGAATGGGGATGTTGACAGGGAGGAGGGGGTGAAAGAGGGTAGGATGGGATTACTAAAAAGGGAGAGGTGGAGAAAGGGGGAGGGTGGGGGGGTTAGGACGGGAGGTGGAGAGAGACGACCCGCCCACCATAACACACGCCTCGAGGGCGCTCCAGCAGACTGGGTTACTGTCCCCCTGACGCCTCTCTCTATCTCTGAGGAGGGGATCAGGGGCCCCTGGGGGCCGGGGAGATGAGGGCCGAGCCAGTCCCCGAGGGCCACGGCGGAGGAGAACATGCCACATCACGTCGTAGATCCTCCTTCAGATCCTCCTTCACGCCCTTGGGGACGACACGGAGGCAGGCTATCAGTGTGAAGGGCTGTCTAGGCCTCCCACAGTGATAAGCACCACACTGGAGCCAATTACCGATATCCAGTCATCGAAAGTATTTGAGAAGCAGTCGAGATACTTCGAACTTAAACTGAACGCACACTTTTTAAACGCACGGCGTAGGACGAGTTCGTACAGTGTTCATTTCATTCATTCGGAGCGGAATACTGTCTCAAACTTAAGCGTGCACTTTCTGACTTCAAAAAGGCAGGCAGGCAGGCTTGCAGGCAGGCAGATAGGCAGGCTGCCAGACAGCCAGGCAAGCAGGCAGTCTGCCAGGAGAGTGTTTTCTATCAAGTGTCTTATCAAGCTCCAGATCTCAGTGACAGTCAATAGGAGTGCCGACAACAGAGACAGAAAGCCTCTCGGAGCTGTCTGCAGAGCTTAGCAGGGCCCCACGTCAGGCTGACGCAAAGTTGGGAAACTATATTATGAGTAACTAAAGTGTAAACATCTGGTTGATATTCAAAGACTGCTTTCTTCTGGTGTGTGTCGCAAGCCCCCTTTTGACAGATGCGGTAGTTCAAGGTTGAACATGACAACACGCGTTGCTACGCCGGTGAGTTTTCCTCGCGGGATCGCGACGGCGTACGATTCCAGTCGAGTTCGCAGACAAGTCTCACAAGTGATCTCTCAACAAGTGATTTTTGGTGTTGTTTTGTTTGGGCGCACTCTCTCAATCTCTGAGTGTGACCCTGTCCAATTTGGCTGCAACGTGACCCTGACAAGCCGTCACACAGCCCTACCTGGGGGGGGCTACCTGGGGGGGGGCTACCTGGGGGGGTCTGGGGGGGTCTACCTGGGGCCTCACAACCCGGCCGCCAGCCCCTGTATCCTGGGGCCCAGAGGAATGTAAAACCCAAGTCTGGCCAGATTGGAGTGGTATTCAATAGGGGCCGAGTGGGGGGCTGGGAGGTTAGGGGAGGAGGGGTGGGGTGGGGGGGGGGCGCAGGGCGTGCAGACAAGGGACTGTGGAGGGCCAGAGGTATTCTATTATCCTCCTTTTCTTCCGTTCCACTCTTTCTTTCTTTCCCCTGGAGCCTGGGCCAGGTGGATCAATGGAGCGGCCCTGTGTTGGTGAGCAGATCAATGGTGATTACCTAAAGCCCTCTGCTCTTTGGAATTGCAAAGTGAGGAGAGATTGTGTGGGCGCCGCAGGGCCCATGGTGCTGTTAGCTGGACCATTGTTGTCTTAGAGCTGATGACAAGCACCCCACTCAAAGCACACACACACACACACACACTAAGTCATGCGTGTCGGGCACACACACAGCTTACTGGCTTGCCCGTTTGCGCACACGTACACACACACAAAGTTTGTATGGCGGTTTTTTGGGGGGACTCACAATTCAGTCCCATTCCAATCCAGTTTTCCCTAACCCCTAACCCCAACCTTAACCCTCACCTTACCTCAGGGTTACCCCTAGCACCTCACCCCAACCAGAAAACTAGCCCTAACTCTTCAAGTCATTCCAACACTAACTCTGTGTTAAGATACTTTCTTTATCAAATTTCACTTTGACTGTAACATCGAACTCTCCAAAAACACCCTTAAGGTTTGTGAGAAGTTTGTGATTTCTAAATGTCATCATGTTTCCCTCAATTTACTATTCTTGTGGGGACTTTTGGTCTGGCATATATAATAGCCAGCACACACACACACACACACACCACAAACAACCACACACACACACACACACACACACACACACACACACACACACACACACACACCACACACACACAAACAAACTCTGTGCCAGCTCACCCTGCTCTGTCTGTGTGTATGAGCTTCATTCCAGCATGCGAGACACCTCAGCAGGTCGCTTACAGTAAAGCCACTTAACTGCTCAGCCAATCCCTGCTTAGCGGCTTGACTGGTCAAGCCAGAGCTCATTTGCATAAAGCATTCTGTTCCAGTGAGCATCTGCCAAACTGAGATGAGCTCTGCTGCTTGTAGTTGAACGGAAATGATTATGTAGATACACATTATACTCATTTACCACATGCAGGGGTCACATTGTGACATTCCTGATTTGTAACCTGTTTGTAAACCACGATGATTGGTACTGAAAAGTTTGGATTGTCTGTTTGATTTGAGACAAAGAGAGAGAGAGAGAGAGGGGGGGAGAGAGAGGGAGTGAAAGCGAGAGAGAGAGAGAGAAACAGATTAAGAGAGAGAGAGAAACAGATTAAGAGAGAGAGACATAGAGACAGAGAGAGAAAAGGCATGAGAGAATGTGAGAGCAAAAGTGAGAGTGTGTGGGAGAGAGAGTGACTACTTACTGTCTTAATGGGGATCCCTAATTAATCCTCCTTTTGTTTACAACTGATGGGAGTGGTGTAGTGATACGTTCAGCTGATGGGAGTGGTGTAGTGATACGTTCAGCTGGGTGGGAGTGGTTGTAGTGATACGTTCAGCTGATGGGAGTGGTGTAGTGATACGTTCAGCTGATGGGAGTGGTGTAGTGATACGTTCAGCTGATGGGAGTGGTTGTAGTGATACGTTCAGCTGGGTGGGAGTGGTGTAGTGATACGTTCAGCTGATGGGAGTGGTGTAGTGATACGTTCAGCTGGGTGGGAGTGGTGTAGTGATACGTTCAGCTGATGGGAGTGGTGTAGTGATACGTTCAGCTGGGTGGCCTCTCTGAGGCTGGCAGGGATTGAACCCAGGACTTGACATTGCGTTTACATGTGTAGAGCAGGGCTAGATCGTCCTACCTAACCTCCTTCTCCAAACCACCTCTGCTACATTTGAGGAAGGAAGGGAGGGAGGGAGGGAGGGAGGGAGGGAGGGAGGGAGGGAGGGAGGGAGGGAGGGAGGGAGGGAGGGAGGGGAGGGAGGGAGGGAGGGGAGGGAGGGAAGAGTGACTTCTTCCAAAGTGAAGTTGTCCCCATTCTCCCAGTGACACACGGACACTAATCACTAATCAATAACTCTGTGCAGCATCCACAGAACTATTGATGCTGCATTTCAATATGTGGTGCGTGCGTGTGTGTATGTGTGTGTGTGTGTGTGGGTGTGAGTGTGTGTGTGGAGGGCCATCAGGGACACACACACACACGCAGGCTGTGGTTGTCAGTGTCACGGCCATGGACAACTATATAAATCACACACCAACCATCGATCGACCAATCAGTGTCTCCCATGTTAACACGCGTGTCATTTGGTTATCCCGTCTTTCTGAGAGGAATGTGACGTGAGAGAGGCGGCGGCGGCGGCGTTAACATGCACAGTTTATCACCAGAACAAGAACACTGGCTTGTGTATTCAGTCTCCTGACAGTACGCTAAAGGTCAGATAGGACCCGGCGTGTGTCATGCAGCGTTTATGACGGAGTGATGTAAATATTCACTTACATTGGATTTCAGCTCCACTACTGTGTCTGTGTGTGGCATGTTGTTTGTGTGTGTGTGTCTGTATGTGTCTGTGTTTGTTTGTGTGTGTGTGTGTGTGTGTGTGTGTGCGTGTGTCTGTGTGTGGCATGTTGTTTGTGTGTGTGTGTCTGTGTGTGTGTGTGTGTGTGTTTGTGTGTGTGTGTGTGTGTGTGTTTGTGTGCGTGTGTGTGTGTGTGTGTTTGTCAGCCTGCAGACCTTTTGGCCTGTGATGAGGATATGTGTGTGTACACGTGTGTGTGTGTGTGTGTGTGTGTGTCCTGCGGTCATAGCTGCTCTTATTATAATCCAACAGTAGAGAACCCAGGCCAGAAGGTCGACTCATAATTGAGAGTGCTTCAATTCAAACACATAGAGAATCTGATTGCTATTGCTATCTCTATCATCATTATTTTCCATTTCAAGTCTTGGCCATGTGTATGTGCGTGTGCATGTGCATGTGGTATGTGTGTGTGTGTGTGTGTATGCGTGTGTGTGTGTATGTGTGTGTGTGTGTGTAGTTAACGGCTCTGCTAAAAGACTAATGAGCAGATTCTCTGTCCAACCTGTTCCAGACCCCATCTGTCATCTCCACGGCAACCCTGTCGAGGCAGCTTCCATCTGGGCGGACGCACCATGTGACCTTGGTCCAGCTCAGATGTAGCAGAGGTG
This sequence comes from Mallotus villosus, assembly GCA_903064625.1. Lineage (NCBI taxonomy): Eukaryota > Metazoa > Chordata > Actinopteri > Osmeriformes > Salangidae > Mallotus > Mallotus villosus. Next base: position 163,672 of record CAEFZP010001218.1, on the reverse strand, counting down.
GTTGGGAACCAACACCAGAAAGCCCTTGTCTGAAACGTTCCTGGCCTAAGGATTACAAAGTTTGATCCAATCAAACGGACTACCAATAATTATTTGCGGTTTTGTCGAAAGCAAACATGAACCAAACATGAACCAGCTCTGGCTAAACTGTCCACGTTAGGATCGGAGGTTTGCGGTACCAGATAGATGCATCCTAACCTGTGTTCCGTACCAGATAGAAGCATCCTAACCTGTGTCCCGTACCAGATAGATGCATCCTAACCTGTGTCCCGTACCAGATAGATGCATCCTAACCTGTGTCCTTTACCAGATAGATGCATCCTAACCTGTGTCCCGTACCAGATAGATGCATCCTAGCCTGTGTCCCGTACCAGATAGATCAAACCTAACCTGTGTCCCGTACCAGATAGATCAAACCTAGCCTGTGTCCCATACCAGATAGATGCATCCTAACCTGTGTCCCGTACCAGATAGATGCATCCTAACCTGTGTCCTTTACCAGATAGATGCATCCTAACCTGTGTCCCGTACCAGATAGATCAAACCTAACCCGTGTCCTGTTTCCAAACCGCCAGGGGTCATCCTGAAGGCCCTTCCATGCACACCCCCCCCCCTGTGGAGAGGACTTCATGTGGTTCTGCATTCGAATCACTAAAGCTTTACAGCTCCCCCAGGGGGCTCATCTCAACATCTGCTTCTCTCCATTATCTCTGCTTTGCTCCCATCTGGCCGCCTCTCTATTGTTCCCAACACACAGGAAGAGGGAAGAGTACAGACTCTGGGACAACAGGGAGACGAGGGAAGAACGCTCCACAGGGAACCCTTCTGTCTCCCTGACAGCAAGCAGTCTCCGGATCTTCAGCTGAGGTTGGGACTTCCAGCTGGCTGCTTCTGCGGCGTTACCTCGGCGTGTTTGGCTCTGCGTTCGGGTCGGCCCTCGCCGTGCGAGCACGCCCGGGCGCCGTACACGTGCCGCACACCGCTCACGCCCTCCTGACGCACAGGATCAGCTCCTTCACGAGACGCCGGTATAAATAATAAAGCAGACAGACAGACTCTTCAGAGAGATGAAAGAAACACAGGGGTCCTCTGGGAGGTGAGAAACCCTTGCTTCTGGTCATGTATATCGGACGGTGATGCTGTCACGGGTGTATGGATGATGTATGTATGGAGGGTGATGCTGTGGATGAGGGCAGGAGTAAGGGTCGTGATCCAACACCCTCCGTCGGGGTGAGTCTGGGTTAAAGCCGACTCAGCCTGCCTTAGCAGACCTCAGGTCAGCACACCGAGTAAGTAGCTGCTTTCTGATAACACAGCCAATAAAAACTGTGTGTGTGTGCGTGTGTGTGTGTGTGTCTGTGTGTGTTTTGCTCCCTGAGCAGATTAACTGGCCTCCTTCTTCCTGCCTGTTATCTAGAGACACACAGAAGCAGAAATGCACACACACACACACACACACACAAACACACACACACACACACACACACACACACACACACACACACACACACACACACACACACACACACACACATACTGTATGTGTTGCTGTGCTAGGTCAGACTCACCCACAGCAGCACATGCCATTCCTCTCAGCATTCACCCCCGGTCGTCAGGCTAAACTTAGCCCTCAGAGGTCATCTCCAGGAGTGCTTATCACCACCAAGGCGCTGTGGGTCTGGTAAACATGGCCAAACAAGACCTTCCAGTCACATGTGGACCGGCTCTGACACGGAGACCTTCACTGGGAGACTGATAGTGTATCTGAAGACTATTCCTGCAGGGCCACTGGCTCTATCGGAGCAGATAGGGCCAGGCTGGACTAAACTGGTTCGCCAGACTGGTTTACATTTAGTCATTTTGCAGACGCTCTTATCCAGAACGACTTACAGTAAGGACATTCCCCCGAGGCAAGTAGGGTGAAGTGCCTTGCCCAAGGACACAACGTCATTCTGCACGGCTGGGAATCAAACTGGGAATCGGCTGGGAATCGAACCGGCAACCTTATGATTACTAGCCCGATTCCCTAGTTGAATAGAAGGCTGACGGTTTTCAGAAGTCTTTCTTGTCGAAGGCCCTTGTTTGGTTTCTGGTATAATATTTAAAGGTTAAAATGATTGTACTACTCCCTCCTGTGAAGGAGGTGTAACGAAGCAATGCACATCCACGGCTCACATCACACCCCGTCCTCTGAGAGGAGGTGCCAGCCCAGGGTCCCAGGCAGGCAGGCAGGCTGGGTGGGGGGGCTGAGGTGGGGGCTGGGTGGGGGCTGGGTGGGGGGCTGGGTGGAGAGTCTCCTCCCTGGCTCCCTGGGAGGAGACTGCAGCTCCAAGGTTAAGAGCGCAGGCAGGAAGGAGAGAGGGGCATTATCAGTCAGCACTGGAACGCTCACCACAACACAGCAGTTCTGCACCAGTAACCTGGGCAAATTGTTAGGATTATTATCCCACAGTGTGTGGGTGTGTGTGTGGGGGGGATTGTGTGTCTGTGTGTCGTGTGTATATTAGCGACTGTATCTCAATGTGTGTCCGTGTGTGAGCATTCTGGTGTGTGTATGTGTGTGGGGTCTGTGTTGTGTGTACATCAGTGATTCTGTCCTAAAGTGTATCCGTGTGTGCATGCCAGGCTGTGTGTCTGCAGGACGAGGGGACAGGCGAGGGGACAGGCTGTGTGAGGGGACAGGCTGTGTGTCTGCAGGGTGAGGGGACAGGCTGTGTGTCTGCAGGGTGAGGGGACAGGCGAGGGGACAGGCTGTGTGTCTGCAGGACGAGGGGACAGGCTGTGTGTCTGCAGGGTGAGGGGACAGGCTGTGTGTCTGCAGGGTGAGGGGACAGGCTGTGTGTCAGTAAGGTGAGGGGACAGGCTGTGTGTCTGTAGGACGAGGGGACAGGCTGTGTGAGGGGACAGGCTGTGTGTCTTCAGGGTGAGGGGACAGGCTGAGGGGGACAGGCTGTGTGTCTTCAGGGTGAGGGGACAGGCTGTGTGTCTGCAGGGTGAGGGGACAGGGGACAGGCTGTGTGTCTGCAGGGTGAGGGGACAGGCATACTGGTTGGGGACAGGCGTTGGGGACAGGCGTACTGGTTGGGGCAGGGACTACCTGTCACCCAGATGATCCTGCGGCAGCTGTTCTGAATTACAGACAAATAAAGAGTCTAATTGTTATTCCCATGGACCTCCCAGCAGCAGCTAATTGGTGCACCTTCTACCTGATTGTAATTGATTATCTGGCGCAGCCGTGTTCAGAGGCAGACGATAGGGAGCGGAGAGGCTCAGATGTGCGTTTGTTTTGCTGCTGTAGATGGATGAGCTGGAGTCGGGGGCGTCACTGAGCCGGGTGGAGCTAAAGGACAGAAGGGAAGAGAGACGCGTCACGTGTCGCCTAGAGAATGAGGAACCTTCGTCCCTCTGCTTGTTTCTCTTCTCTTCTTTCTCTCTCTCTCTTGCTTTTTCTCGATCTCTTTATCCCTTGCCCGCCCCTTATCTATTTTCAACTATTTCACAAGCCCCCCCCACCCCGCCACCCCACCCACACACATACAGTACACCAACACACACATATGCAGTACAACCTTGACACTCTCTTGCTATGGTGCATTTCTGTCAATTCATGTGAAGGCCTTAGGGCATACACACACACACCACACACACACACACACACACACACACACACACACACACACGCACACACACACAGAGAGCTTAGGTGTCATACAGTAGAACGAGAGGTGAAGAGAAAGAGAGAGAGGGAGAGAAATCCAGCTTCACATGACAGTGGAGAGGAACAGCTGATGTGGTGCGACCTTCGTGTGATGTGTGGTGCATCGTGAAGGTCGAGGGTCCGCCTCAACACTCCGATACAGAGTCTAGAAGGAACAGTCTGAAGGAACAGTCTAGAAGGAACAGTCTAAAGGAACAGTCTAGAAGGAACATCTAAAGGACAGTCTAGAAGAACAGTCTAGAAGGAACACTCTCAACTAAAAGAGGTCACATCCTCGACACGCTGCAACCGGATTTTACAACAAAGGAAACAACATGATAATGGTTTCCTGTTTCGGCGAACATCACTGTCTTCTGCCGTGCGGGTAACGCTTTCTGAATGGTACTTTCCCATCGCCGGAAGGAGCTGCTACTGTAGGATGTCTGAGGTGAGTTTACCACCGTTGACTCATGTGTAACATCTAGGCTCTGGGAAAGTACCTCTCTGAGTAGTCATGACAACTATGTACATTCTCTCCAAGCATGCTTGAGAAACAGCTCAACAAAACTTTGACACAGCTTCCGTCTTCATTCTGTGACACTACCGTCCTATTTAGTACGTCAGAAAAGATTTAGCGTGTCCCCATTACATAGTGCCTGGAATACAGGGCTCCAAACACGTCCCATTTCATTCTGCTTGGACAGGACACACTTCATCAGCTGAGCTGTGGTACCTGCTGAAGTCTTCATCAGCTGAGCCTCAAAAGTGAAAAGTACAAGTGTGCATTTTTTGCCCCTCTCTCTCTCTCTTGTCTCCATCTCTATCTCTTTCCTTCTAATTTCTTACCCCGATCCCTCCTCTCCCCCCCTCCCCCCTCCACCCCCCCCTCCCTCCTCCCCCCTTCCCCCCTCCCCCCCTTCCCCCCTCCCCCCCTTCCCCCCCTCCCTCCCTCCTCCTCTCCCCACCCCCTTCACCCTCATCCCTCTTCTCCCTCCCCTCTCCCCCCCTCCCTCCCTCCCTCCTCTCCTCCCCCCAGCCCCCCTCCCTCCTCTCCCCCCTTCCCCCCTCCTCTCCCCCCTTCCCTCCCTCCTCTCCCCCTCCCTCCCTCCCCCCCCTCCCTCCTCTCCTCCTCTCCCTCCTCCTCCCCCCACTCTCCCCCTCCCTCCCTCCTCGCTCCCTCCTCAGAGAGCTAGGGTCCTCACTGCCAACGTCAACAGTCTTATCTCCTGGTTTGAAGATTCGCAAGGTCCTGATCTCATTTTTATCAAATCCTACATGTCTCAAATCCAATTTTGAAACAAAATTGAGCCTTGAAGTGTGACTAATTGTAGCACCACCAGCAATAATTTACAGAGAGACTTTTTTTCTCTCTCAGTTAGATATTTATTTCAAAGAACTTAGGGGTGCACTATAGTATCCTATACTGTTGCCATTTCAATGCAAATTCAAAGCCTTGATTCTAAATTTTACCACTTATTATCTCAGAGCCTTTGATGTTGTGCTTAATTCTGCTTCCCTGGATAGCTGGCCTTCTGTTGAGGAGCAAGGAGTGGGGCTGGGGTGGAGGGTGGAGGGGTGGAGGGGTGGATGGGTGGAGGGGTAAGGCGCAAGGGGACCAGTTAAAGAATGAGAGAAGAACTAAGGATGGATATGAGGCGTGTGAGGACAGAGGGGCCGGTCACTGTAAGAAACAGAGAGAGCGTTTAGGACAGTATGTTGGTGTGATGATGCTCACTCACTGCCCTGCACAAGGAGAAGAGGGGGGAGGACAGGACCCGCTCTGTCTGCTTCGGGACAGCCCAGGAGCTCTGCTCTCCTCTCACTACTGTGGGAGCACTGCAGTGGTGATTAACCAAGCTGGAGGCTCGTTAATTTGATCACCTGCTGAACTGATATTAGTCATGAAGGAAGCTGAGGTGAGACCAGGAGCCGGGCTGCGGATACACCGTCATGGCAGCTCTGCTCCATTCTGAATGATGTCTTAACACAGGAAGGAAGAAAAAGAGAGAGGGTGGGGGAGAGAGATAGAGAAAGTTAGTGAATCTCAGAGAGAGAGAGAAGAGAGACAGGAGAGAGAGAGAGAGCTAGAGAGAGGGAGAGAGAGAGAAGAAACTCAGAAAGAGAGAGGAAAAACTCTGAGTATAAACCGCAGACTAACTGAATAATGTGTTCAAATGTGCTTAGAAGGAACTCACAGCCCTAAAGAGAGTACGATGGGAAGTCCAACTCACACCCGTTGGCTGTTGGCCGTCCTTGGCCGCTATTTGTTGAGACTCACACTCAGAAATGCCATTATTGTTGTATTTAATCCAATGTTTACATTACGCACCTTGCCAAACACTATGACAAAGAATCTGCCCGCTTGAGGCTGCGAGGCTTGGCCAGATGGATCCAGTGTGACATCACAGTGTGACATCACAGTCCTATAAACTCCACCTGCGTTCCCCAGCCCCTTCACCTCCACCTCCTGACAGGAGGGCATGACGGAGCGCCCCTCTCCCATCGCAGCTGCTTTCGTTTGGATTTGCTCTTGTAATCCTCTTTGCAGTCTGACAAGATAGAAAGCGAGTAAGCCTCGCACCCCCGGGTGTTATTCATGACTGGTGAGTCGCAGGGAACGGCTTCAAACACGGCTTCTCTCTGCCTCTGCCTCTCTGCCTCTCTGCCTCTCTGCCTCTGCCTCTCTGCCTTCCTGCCTCTCCGCCTCTCTGCCCGCCCGTCAGACGCAGCGCCAGACGCCCTCCTCCTCTCCCGTCTCGGTGGCAGTGGCGGCAGGTTGACCGGGCCGGGGGGGGCCACACGGGGGAGGGGCCACACGGGGGACGCTGAGAAGCCTTCAGCTGGGACACGAGCGCGGCTCTGAGAGCCGATAGGGCAGTGATGTCACCTGACAGGGACAGTGATGTCACCTGACAGGGCAGTGATGTCACCTGACAGGGCAGCGATGTCACCTGACAGGCAGCGATGTCACCTGACAGGACAGCGATGTCACCTGATAGGACAGTGATGTCACCTGACAGGGCAGCGATGTCACCTGACAGGACAGCGATGTCACCTGACAGGGCAGCGACCGTGGAGGAGACAGTCGTCCCCGGGATACGGTGCGTTCGTTACGACTCTGGCTCCGTGCCTGACTCAGCAGTATCTCCCGCCTGCTCTGCCTTGGCTGCTACAGCCATAGATCTTGAATAACACTATTTCATACCAAAGGTTGTCCGTGCGGGACGTTTTATGAGTGACTGGAAGTACGGCGACCGCTCGAGTTCGTAATGTTTATGTATGCTGTGTACGTATTCAGTGCAAGACGAATCGCCGTTGCGGTATGAATGTTGGAATGTTCTGGATAAGAAAGAGAGTTAGGATTCTTTACCCAGCGAAGGCCTTGTAGGGCAGCAGCAGGTTTCAGGTTTCTGCTGCAGGTCAGTAAGGAGGGTGGTGTTACAAGCCACAGCTCAGTGGTGATGGCACCACAGATAAACACACAACCTTAATAGCACAGACCTGACAGCTCACACCTCTCCATCTGGACTGGACACACACGCGCGCACGCACACGCACACACACACACACACGCACGCACACACACACACACCACACACACACCCACACGCCACACGCACGCACGCACACACACCACATGAACACAGTTCCCGGTTGTCTTCTGCATGAAGAACGATGTCCAACCTTGTCCTTCTGTCCCATTGTGTTCTCTCCCTCTCTCTCTCTTTCCCTCTCTCCCTCTCTCTCTCCCTCTTTCCCTCTCTCCCTCTCTCCTCTCTCCCTCTCCTCTCTCTCCTCTCACCTCTCTCCCTCTCTCCCTCTCTCATTCACTGTCTCTCTCTCCGTCCCCCTCACTAAAACATCTGTTTTGGAGCGGTGGGCCCCCCCGAGGCCCCTGCCAGCCCCCAGGACCGGGCCTCTTTACGGAGGCCGTCTCGTTCTGAACAAACACTGGGAGCAGGGCCCCCTCACACACCCCTTTACGGTTTGACACCCCCGGGCCGACGCTGCTCGACGTGGACGCGTCTCTCACACCTTCCATCCTGCTGGCCAGCTGTCGGTACGAGACTGAAGCCGCTCGGCTCTCTGGCTCTGTCTCTCTGGCTCTGTCTCTCTTCTGTGTCTCTCTTCTCCCTCTCTCCTCTACCAGCTGTCAGGACAGGATTGCTGATCCTTGGCTCTCTCTGTTTCTTTCTCGATACCTTTTTTCCCTCTCTCTCTCTCTCTCCTCTCTCTCTCATCCCATCTCTCTCTCTCTCTCTCTCTATCCCACTCTCTATCTCTCACTCTCTCTCTATCCCACTGTCCTCTCTGTCTTCTCCCTTTCCTTAATCTTTATATTCTTTGTTACTGCCTTCACCGCTCTCTTTCTTTCACTCTCTCCCTCTGTCTTTCTCTGTGCATCCAATTCACCCCAACGAGTCACTCGACCTCTACATTCAGCCTCTGAGGTATTTCCCCTGAAACAAATATATCCATAAAGGATGTGTGTGTGTCTGTGTGTGTGCCTGTGTGTGTGTGTGTGTCTGTGTGTGTGTGTGTGTGTGTGTGTCTGTTTCTCCAGCAGCCCGGCCTGTGAGCCTCATGCACATCCTCACAATCATCTCCTCCTGGAAACAAATCAATGAACAGTCTAACAGCAATTAGCTGCACAGGCACCGCAGAGAGCTGTGAAGCCCAAAGGGGCCTCGTTTAGGGAACACATCCACACAGACATCCTCCGCTGGGCCTCACTTAGGAACACATCCACACAGGGCCCGGGGGAAGCGGAGAGGCTCCACACAGACACCCCTCCGCTGGGCCCGGGGGAAGAGGAAAGGCCTCATTGTAACGGGACGGCCGTGATTTTAGTATGGGTAAATAGACCCGACGCACGCCGAGTAAGACAGTGCCTCCTGTGTTGGGTGTGTCTGATACGGAGCCTGAGCCTGCACTGTGTTGGGTGTGTCTGATACAGAGCCTGAGCTGTGTTGGGTGTGTTTGATACGCAGCCTGCAGGAAGAGATGTCGGGCGGAGGTAAACGCTGTGAGTAATCTACGACACACAAGTGGCTGTTGTTGTTAATGATTCTTCTGGGTGTTTGGCTGGTTCTGCTGTGGGTTTAAGAGGTCACAGAGCTGTGAGGTGAGAGGTCAGGGGTCATGGGAAGTGGAGATTTAGGGTTAGGGTCACTGTGGACATGATCAACACTAAGGAAAAGATTGAGCTACAAAAAAATTGTTGATTGTCTCTATATGAAAAACACTAAACATGTCACAACAACGATTAAAGGTTTTAGCTTGAAGCAAAAAAAAGGTTTTCACAGTGATGACGCAAAAACATTCAATAATGAAATACAAACTTTGCTTTTTCAAGTTCAAAAATGGTTTGATTCAAACGAAATCTCTGGTGATGTTTCCACTAGATCAGCGGTCCCCTGCGACTACACTCTCCCTAGCACTTCACCAGACCACATTTGGCCTGTCTCTTCCCGAATTCCACCAGAGTGGAATAAATGAATACACATACGTTGATTGGAAGAGAGACAAATATGCGAAGCACTCCCCTGGGAGAGGGACCGTAACTCAAGCAGCCAGCGAAGCTAAAGCAAGATTCATGCTTTAGCAAATAAAGTGTTAAGTGGCAGTTTGTCGACCACATGGCAGGCACACATGGGCATGACTGAGGGGGGGGAGGGGCCCCAGTCTGAGAGGGACCACCTGCAGTACATAGAATGGGGAGGACAGGCACAGAAAACGATACTGAGGACTCCACCAATAGGCTTCGCTGTATCAATGAGGACTCCACCAATAGGCTTCGGTAGATTAGAGAGGGTTCCACCAATGGGCATCTCTATATCAACGATGACTCCACCAAAAGGCTTCTCTAGATCAATGAGGAGTTAACCAATAGGTTTCTCTAGATCAATGTGGTACAATTTTGAAAGGAAAACACACTGTGAAATGGTAACGTTTTGCGTCTTTTGAAGGTTATTCGCCTCATCACAACACGTCAGCGGTGAAGAGAGAGAGAGATGGAGGTTGGGAGTGTTCCCTAGGGCAGGCTCGATACAGGCTAGCGAAGGAGGCTAGCGAAGCAGGTTAGCGAAGCAGGCTAGTGAGCTCACGTTCAGACAGTGATTCAGTGGCCTGTGTCCTGATCTTCAGGCCCACTCAGGATCTCCTCTTCAGCTAGATGCCCTGGGAACACACGCTCTCCTGCTATTTGTAGTATTGAGTCAGGGAACGCATTTACATAGCTAGCCCACGATCTCCAGAAATAACTTCATACGGCCCCTTGTAGTTATGTAAGACGGTGGTTGATCATTAAGCTGTTCCGTTCTATTCTTCTGTTTCGGGACACTTAAACGCCACGTGAAAACAATGGAGGAGGCGTCTGGCGATGGGGACTGGAAACATAATGACTGTGATTAAATGTGTGTTCGTCTTGGAGAGAAAACGCTCACCTCTTCGAAATCGCGAGCTGATTGGGGACTCGGCGGTGAAAAACGAGCAGTTTCTAAAAATACTGACCGGGTACGTAGCACACTGTGAACTTGTCAACGCGCGGGCCCGTTGTCATGACGACGCGATCCTTTCTTCACCGCCACCTGTCAACAAAAGGAAAGATTAACTAAGAAGAACATCTCGGAATCAAGCTTTGGAATGGGAGGGGTTCTACAGGCACTGCAGGATTTCAGGGTCTATTTATCTGTATTTCTATCTGCATTGTCCTCGATAACAGTGCTATTTGTTTTGATCTACCTTCCACGTCAACGTGAACAGCAGATAAACTGTCAGGAGGAAGCGTTCATGGGGATAAACTTGCCAGTGAGTGTCAAGTGCAGACGCAGGAAGTTGGACTCGGAGCAGGAAGTTGGAGAACAGAGGAACGTTCTGAGAACACATTCAGCAGACACATCCCCACAACACTGACTCTGATCAAAGAGCACAGCGCACGGAGGATACACACACAGCACACACACACACGCAGTATACACACACACGCAGTATACACACACACGCGGTATACACACACACACACGCACAGTATACACACACACACGCAGTATACACACACACAGTATACACACACAGTATACACACAGTATACACACGCACAGTATACACACACACACACACGCAGTATGCACACACGCAGTATACACACACACACATACACACACACAGTATACATGCAGTATACAGACACTCTGTATACACACACACGCAGTATACATACACACACACACACACACACACACACAGTATACATACACACATAGTGAACACAGTGTCTGGAGGACACACAGACTGACTTTCAGTTCTCCTCCACGCACACGCGTGTGAATACTGAAACAGAGGTTTTGTTTGAAGATTTTATTGGAACAAGGATTTGACATAGACATGAACAAGCTAAGACAAACCTCTTGTTAATTGTGAGACAAAATGATTTTGAGAAGCCTTCTGGAATGTTCTAGTGTATTTCCTCATGGACCGTCGGATATGTGGGTGGTGATGAAGTTGTAATTCATGTATTTAAGATAGAAAATGAAACACACATGATTTATTGAGTGGGAACCAAGACATTATGGGAGGGAAAGCTCTCTTTATCTCTCTCTCTCTCTCTCTCTCTCTCTCTCCTCTCTCTCTCTCTCTCTCTCTCCTCCCCTCCCTCATCACCACAAGCCATCCTAAATCTCTGCACACTAGTTTCTCCTCCTTCTGTTCCTATTCAATTTGGCTCAGTCGGAGCGACAGTCTCTCTCCCTCTCTCCTCTCTCTCTCTCTCTCCTCTCCTCTCTCTCTCCTCTCTCTCTCTCTCTCTCTCTCTCTCCTCTCTCATCTCTCTCTCGCTCTCTCTCTCTCCTCTCTCTCTCCCACACACCCACACCACGTTCTCTATCAGGCGCAGCGTTTGGATTTGGATCAGGATTTAACATCTCTAGACTGCCCACTGACTGTTCCTCTCACCAGCAGAGATGTTTCACATCTCACCAGCCCTCACTCACTCACCATCCCTCACTCACTCACCAGCCCTCACTCACTCACCATCCCTCACTCACTCACTCACCAGCAGAGATGTTTCACATCTCACCAGCCCTCACTCACTCACCAGCCCTCACTCACTCACCATCCCTCACTCACTCACCATCCCTCACTCACTCACCATCCCTCACTCACTCACTCACCAGCAGAGATGTTTCACATCTCACCAGCCCTCACTCACTCACCAGCCCTCACTCACTCACCAGCCCTCACTCACTCACCATCCCTCACTCACTCACCATCCCTCACTCACTCACCAGCCCTCACTCACTCACCATCCCTCACTCACTCACCATCCCTCACTCACTCACCAGCCCTCACTCACTCACCATCCCTCACTCACTCACCAGCCCTCACTCACTCACCAGCAGAGATATTTCACATCTCACCATCCCTCACTCACTCACTCACTCACTCACTCACTCACTCACCAGCAGAGATGTTTCACATCTCACCAGACCTCACTCACTCACCAGCAGAGATGTTTCACATCTCACCATCCCTCACCCACCTACAACTCACCATCCCTCACTCACTCACTCACGAGCAGAGATGTTTCACATCTCACCAGCCCTCACTCACTCACCATCCCTCACTCACTCACCAGCCCTCACTCACTCACCAGCAGAGATGTTTCACATCTCACCAGCCCTCACTCACTCACCAGCCCTCACTCACTCACCAGCAGAGATGTTTCACATCTCACCAGCCCTCACTCACTCACCATCCCTCACTCACTCACCATCCCTCACTCACTCACCAGCCATCACTCACTCACCAGCAGAGATGTTTCACATCTCACCATCCCTCACTCACTCACCAGCAGAGATGTTTCACATCTCACCATCCCTCACTCACTCACCAGCAGAGATGCTCACATCTTACCATCCCTCACTCACTCACTCAGTCACTCACTCACCAGCAGAGATGTTTCACATCTCACCATCCCTCAGTCACTCACTCACCAGCAGAGATGTTTCACATCTCACCATCCCTCACCCACCTACAACTCACCATCCCTCACTCACTCACTCACCATCCCTCACTCACTAACCAGCAGAGATGTTTCACATCTCACCAGCCCTCACTCACTCACCAGCAGAGATGTTTCACATCTCACCATCCCTCACTCACTCACCAGCAGAGATGCTCACATCTCACCATCCCTCACTCACTCACCAGCAGAGATGTTTCACATCTCACCATCCCTCACTCACTCACCAGCAGAGATGCTCACATCTCACCATCCATCACTCACTCACCAGCAGAGATGTTTCACATCTCACCATCCCTCACTCACTCACCAGCCCTCACTCACTCACCAGCAGAGATGCTCACATCTCACCATCCCTCACTCACTCACCAGCAGAGATGTTTCACATCTCACCAGCCCTCACTCACTCACCATCCCTCACTCACTCACCAGCCCTCAATCACTCACTCACTCACCATCAGAGATGTTTCACATCTCACCAGCCCTCACTCACTCACCAGCAGAGATGTTTCTCATCTCACCAGCCCTCACTCACTCACTATCAGAGATGTTTCACTGCTCTCTCAGGGTGGGTGATGGAGATCGATGGTGAAGTGGTCGAAGCACAGTCAATTTTCCCCTTTCGAGGAAAAATGGATTCCTGTCAAATTCACGTAGCATTCTGAATTTTTAGGAAAAGTAAGTCCAGTTGAAGCGAGAAATATGTGTGTAATACTCACAGGACAGGTGAAGGGCCTCAGACACAAGTCTGCTGTGTTGTTTGAAAAAACGTTGTATTAGGAATTAGCGCCTGTCAAGGGCAGTTATGAAGTTGTGTTTAAGGGGTACTGTAATGTTATCAGTAACAAATGATTGTGTGGTTGTGTGTAGTACTGTAAGAAGTGTAGAATGAAGTAGTATGTAGTATTCAGTAGTGTGTAGTACTATGCAGTAGTATGTAGTATTCAGTAGTGTGTAGTACTATGCAGTAGTGTGTAGTACTATGCAGTAGTATGTAGTATTCAGTAGTGTGTAGTACTATGCAGTAGTGTGTAGTACTATGCAGTAGTGTGTAGTACTATGCAGTAGTATGTAGTATTCAGTAGTGTGTAGTACTATGCAGTAGTGTGTAGTACTATGCAGTAGTGTGTAGTACTATGCAGTAGTATGTAGTATTCAGTAATGTGTAGTACTATGCAGTAGAGTGTAGTACTATGCAGTAGTGTGTAGTACTATGCAGTAGTATGTAGTATTCAGTAGTGTGTAGTACTATGCAGTAGTATGTAGTATTCAGTAGTGTGTAGTACTATGCAGTAGTGTGTAGTACTATGCAGTAGTGTGTAGTACTATGCAGTAGTATGTAGTATTCAGTAGTGTGTAGTACTATGCAGTAGTGTGTAGTACTATGCAGTAGTATGTAGTATTCAGTAGTGTGTAGTACTATGCAGTAGTGGGTCGTACTATGCAGTAGTGGGTCGTACTATGCAGTAGTGGGTCGTACTATGCAGTAGTGTGTCGTACTATGCAGTAGTGTGTTGTACTATGCAGTAGTGTGTAGTACTATGCAGTAGTGTGTTGTACTATGCAGTAGTGGGTCGTACTATGCAGTAGTATTGTGATAAACTGTGCTCTGACCAGCCCCACTATGTGTGTCTGTGTGTCTGTGTTTGTGTATGTGTGTATTTGTCAGTGTGTGTGTGTATGTGTGTATGTGCATGTGCGTGTGTGTGTGATTGTGTGTATTTGCATGTGTGTCTGTGTGTGTATTTGTCTCTGTGTGTGTATGTGTCTGTGTGTGTATGTGTGTATGTGTATTTGCATGTGTGTGTGTGTGTGTCTGTGTGTCTGTGTTTGTATGTGTCTGTGTGTATGTGTGTATGTGTATGTGTATGTGTATGTGTATGTGTATGTGTATGTGTATGTGTATGTGTATGTGTATGTGTATGTGTATGTGTATGTGTATGTGTATGTGTATGTGTATGTGTATGTGTATGTGTATGTGTATGTGTATGTGTATGTGTACGTGTATGTGTATTTGTATGTGTATGTGTATGTGTATGTGTCTGTGTATGTGTCTGTGTGTGTATGTGTGTATTTGTGTATTTGCATGTGTGTGTGTGTATGTGTGTCTGTGTGTGTATGTGCATGTGTGTGTGTGTGTGTGTGTGTGTGTGTATGTGCATGTGTGTGTCTGTGTGTGTGTGCATGTGCGTGTACGTGTACGTGTGATTGTGTGTATTTGCATGTGTGTCTGTGTGTGTATTTGTCTCTGTGTGTGTATGTGTCTGTGTGTGTATGTGTATGTGCATGTGTGTGTGTGTGTGTCTGTGGGTCTGTGTTTGTATGTGTCTGTGTGTATGTGTGTGTGGTGTGTCTGTGTGTGTATGTGCATGTGTGTGTGTGTGTGTGTATGTGTGTGTATGTGCATGTGTGTGTGTGTGTGTGTGCTGTACAACAGTAACAGTAGAGGTTCATCAGGGTTATACATGCTTATTTCCCGACAGGCAGTGTGAGTGGATGAGCCATCATGTAAACATTCTTCAAATGCCAGTCAGATGTTGACACAACACCAGCCGGCTCCACCCCTCCCCTCCCTTAGGCCCGCCCTCACTTACAGTTGGCAGCCAATCAGCTGCCACCCCAATCCTCCTCCACCATTTTGAAGGTCAGATTCTTCCAATCAGAATCCACCTGGTAACCCTGCACTCACCACATGAAGCCAAGTGGAGTTGGGCACTTCAACACAACATCGATGTTGTTATACTGTAAGTGTTCTATAGACAATGGAAGAAAACAGTGAATATTTAGTAGCAGATATCGTCATTTAGATGTAGTTGCTGACTGATAGACAGCCCAGTACTATCTCTCCATCTCTCTCCATATCTCTCTCTCTCTCTTCTCTTCTCTTTCTTTCACTGTCTCTCTCTCTCCATATCTCTCTCTCTCTCTCTGTCTGTCTCCACGCATCTGTCTCTGTCTTTCTGCAGTGTCTCTATCTCTGTTCCTTTCTCTTCATCTCTCTGTGTTTGTGGCACCCTTCGTGTCGCAGGGCTGAAACCAGAGCCTGGAGACAGCTGGGAGTGGCCGTCCCTGTCCAAATATGTCAGCAAGGACGACAAAACTGATTATAATTAGCCTTGAAGCTGCAGTAGAGGAGAGGGAGGGAGGGAGAGGAGGGGGGGGTGAGGGAGGGAGGGAGAGGATGAGGAGGGAGGGGAGGAGGGATAGGAGGGGGAGAGGGAGGGAGAGGGGGAAGACACTGGTACCCAGTAAGGGGGCGAGAAAATGTGGAAACAGGGTACGGCTAGGAAACCCACCTGACCCCCTTCCCCCTCTCGCCCCCTCTCCCCCTCTCGACCCCCCTCTCGCCGCCCTCTCCCCTCTCGCCCCATTCTGCCCCCCTCTCGCCCCCCTCTCGCCCCCTCGTCGCCCCCTCTCTCGCCCCCTCTCGCCCCCTCTCACCTCAGACCACACAGAGAGATGCTGGGAGGCAGAAGGGTGGGGGGGCTGAGGGGAGGGGGGTGGGGGGTGCACATGGACACCTGGTGTCCCCTTCCAGCTTGGCTCTCCGTTTGCATGCTTGGGGCAGCGGAGGGGGTGGTGGGGGGACGGAGGGGGGAGTGGTGGGGGGACGGAGGGGGGGGTCAGAGGAGGTTGGGCCGGTCGTTGATTTCTGCCATGATTTCTACCTCTGTCAAACTAGAGGTCTGCTCCCACTGTGGTGGAACCCCCCCCAGCCCTGCTAGCTGCTGATGTCAGAGCCTCGGAGAGCAGCGTGTGTGTGTGTTTGTGTTTGTGTGTGTGTGTGAAAGAGTGAGAGAGAGAGAGGGAGAGACAGAGTAAATATATATGCGTGTGTGGGGAGGAGGAGGGGGATGTGTTGTGTAAATAATGAATTACAGCCAGAGTGTTAGAATTGAAATAGTGAGCACAAAGCAGGGTTCTTCTGAGACCGTGTGACTGTGTGACTGTGCTGTTTCGGCCTGATAACACACAGTGCAGCAATATTGTTACAGCAGAAAGCACATTTCTCTGGATAAGGCTCCTATCACACACAGCATTCAGTCTTAAGAGAACGTCTAGTGTATTTCTGGGCGTGCTGGTGAATGTAAAGTGACATATAGATGTATTTTTGTATTTCAGTAATATGCCCTATTTCAGATTGGAATCTATCAATCAATATGTCCCTTGTTCCGTGAAGGAGTGGGCAGAGTTGACTGACAGCCTTAAAAATCAACAGCCTTCACTATCTCCTCCTCCTCAATCTGCTCTGTCTCCCTCCTCCTCTTCCTCCTCTTCCTCCTCTTCCCCCTCTCCTCCTCATCCTCCTCCTCCTCCTCCTCCTCCTCTCCTCTCCTCTCCCCCTCCCCCCCTCTCCTCCTCTCCCCTCCCCTCTCGTCCTCCTCCCCTTCCCACCCCAGCAGGTGATTGTTATTCATTTAGGTCCTTACTCTCTCCTGTCTGCCTGCAATGTTTATGTAAACAAATACACATTAAGAATGCCAGGGGCATCCACACCCACTTATTGAGCTCACGCTCTTTCGGGGCTACAGGAGGGGGGTTGGACCGGTGGGGGCGTCGGTGACATTCTGTATTCCGACATTTGAGGGAGTCGTTCTCTCCCGCTCCCCCCCCCCTTCCCCCCCCGCTGCAATTACATCTTCACCGCCGCAATTTTCTGTTCTTGCCAATCTCCCGCCACCTTCATCACCACCCCCACCCCCGATCCAGTAGACGTCTCTTCCCGTGACAGCTTCCTGTTTCCCCGGAGGTCCTATCCCGGAGGTCACCCCAGGTCAAGCTGCATCGTTTATTTCTGTGAATAAGCAGTTAGGGCTTCTGTTGGGCCAACGAGCCCCTGGAACTCCTCCAACACTCACGTCCCTCACAGGAAGGCCAGCCAACGGCGTTCACTACAGCCACGGCCAAATCAGTAGTGAGAGTAGACTGATGGTTAGCTGGCCTTCTCTCCTCCTTTCTTCTCTCCAAAAGTTGCGGGGGAAAAGGGGGAGGAGGGGGAGAGAGTGGAGGAGGTGAGGAGGGAGGAGAAGTGAAGTGAAGTGGAGAGGAGGGAGGGAAGAGAGGAGGAAAAGCCAGACTTGGAGAAGGATGCAGTGCCAGGCAGCATCACATCATCCATCACTTCGCTCCCCCCCTCCCCCACCACACCCTCCCCCCCCACACCCTCCTCTCTCCCTGGTTTAATTCGGTCTCTTCGCTGCCTCTGCCAGTTCCCAGCCGTTTGTCTGCGTGGAGGGTCATTACACCTAGTTTATTATACGTCAGATGAGGGGAAAACACCGTGTGGACGTTTTACACAGTATGAGGTGTGTGTGGGGGGGGAGGTGTGTGTGTGTGTGTGTGGGGGGGGGGTGTGCGGGAGGGAGGGGTGTGTGCGGGAGGGGGGGAGGTGTGTGTGCGGGAGGGAGGGGTGTGTGTGTGGGGTGGAGGAGGGGTCGAACGTGCATACGGTAATTCCGTGAGCACCAGTACACAAACATATACACACAGACGCACTCACGTGCAGACACACACACACACACACACACACACAAACACGCAGACACACAAACACACAAACACGCAGACACACACACACACAAACACACGGGCACACACAGACAGGTGGTGAAGGAAGCAGGATGCAATTAATATTGGCTGTGGGATGTTTCACAGCTAGCTGCCTGTGCACCCTCCCAGCATACGGCCCCAGTGCCTGCGTTCACCTTCCCAGCACACAGCCCAGTCCCCCCAGTCCCCCAGCACACAGCCCAGTCCCCCCAGTCCCCCAGCACACAGCCCAGTCCCCCCAGTCCCCCAGCACACAGCCCAGTCCCCCCAGTCCCCCAGCACACAGCCCAGTCCCCCCAGCACACAGCTCAGTCCCCCAGCACACAGCCCAGTCCCCCCAGTCCCCCCAGTCCCCCAGCACACAGCCCAGTCCCCCCAGTCCCCCCAGTCCCCCAGCACACGGCCCAGTCCCCCCAGTCCCCCCAGTCCCCCAGCACACGGCCCAGTCCCCCAGCACACAGCCCAGTCCCCCCAGTCCCCCCAGTCCCCCAGCACACGGCCCAGTCCCCCCAGTCCCCCCAGTCCCCCAGCACACAGCCCAGTCCCCCCAGTCCCCCCAGTCCCCCAGCACACGGCCCAGTCCCCCCAGTCCCCCCAGTCCCCCCAGTCCCCCCAGCACACGGCCCAGTCCCCCCAGTCCCCCCAGTCCCCCCAGTCCCCCCAGTCCCCCAGCACACGGCCCAGTCCCCCAGCACACAGCCCAGTCCCCCCAGTCCCCCCAGCACACAGCCCAGTCCCCCCAGTCCCCAGCACACAGCCCAGTCCCCCAGCACACAGCCCAGTCCCCCCCAGTCCCCCCAGTCCCCAGCACACAGCCCCAGTCCCCCAGCACACAGCCCAGTCCCCCCCAGTCCCCCAGCACACAGCCCAGTCCCCCCAGTCCCCCAGCACACAGCCCAGTCCCCCCAGTCCCCCCAGTCCCCCAGCACACAGCCCAGTCCCCCCAGTCCCCCAGCACACAGCCCAGTCCCCCCCAGTCCCCCCAGTCCCCCAGCACACAGCCCCAGTCCCCCCCAGTCCCCCAGCACACGGCCCCAGTCCCCCCAGTCCCCCAGCACACAGCCCAGTCCCCCCAGTCCCCCAGCACACGGCCCAGTCCCCCCAGTCCCCCAGCACACAGCCCAGTCCCCCAGCACACAGCCCAGTCCCCCCAGTCCCCCCAGCCACAGCCCATCCCCCAGCACACAGCCCAGTCCCCCCAGTCCCCCAGCACACAGCCCAGTCCCCCCAGTCCCCCCCAGTCCCCCCAGCACACGGCCCAGTCCCCCCAGTCCCCCAGCACACAGCCCAGTCCCCCAGCACACGGCCCAGTCCCCCCAGTCCCCCCAGCACACAGCCCAGTCCCCCCAGCACACAGCCCAGTCCCCCAGCACACAGCCCAGTCCCCCCAGTCCCCCAGCACACAGCCCAGTCCCCCCAGTCCCCCCAGCACACGGCCCAGTCCCCCAGCACACGGCCCAGTCCCTGCCTTCACACCACATCACTAACCAGTCCCCAAGGACACGGGCAGGAGGAGAGCACAGAACACACACACACACACAGTGATCTTCTAAATCCCTCCACTAGATCTTCACAAGCTCATTAAATAAATCAGGTGAGTATCGTGCCATGTGCTTTCGTCTCTATTCAACCGAATGAGGAAACGTGGATGTAGAATGGGCTGGTGGGGTGGAGCTGTAGCGGAACGCCGTGCTGGTGTTCTAGAAGCTTCCCAAAGCCAGCATGCTGCAGGGAGAAGCGTGCCGCTCCGTTTCAGGGGGTTTCTGTGTGAAATGCTGATGTTACCGTACACTGCAGGGGCAGCACATGGAGGAGAGGTGATGTAGTTCATGTTCACACACACACTCCAACACACCACACTCAAAGACACACACACACTCCAACACACCCACACTCAAACACACACACACACACAAAGACACACACACTCTCAAACACACACACAACACACACAGTGTCAAACGAACACACACACACATCCACACAGTTTCCAACTAGGAAATTAAGTGATGTACTACTACACACACACACACACACACAGCACACACACACCACACACACACACACACCACACACACACACACACACACACACACACACACACACCACACAGTAAGTACCTGCCGAGGACAGCAGGCAGGGACAGAGCAGAGGCAGAGGCAGTGAAACAGATCGTGTGCGAGTCAGCAGGACAGCGCCACCAGCCCAGGGCAGAGAGAGACCAGCAGCAGCTCTGCAGAGGGCAGGGAGAGACCAGCAGCAGCTCTGCAGAGGGCAGGGAGAGACCAGCAGCAGCTCTGTAGAGGGCAGGGAGAGACCAGCAGCAGCTCTGCAGGGGGCAGGGAGAGACCAGCAGCAGCTCTGCAGAGGGCAGGGAGAGACCAGCAGCAGCTCTGCAGGGGGCAGAGAGAGACCAGCAGCAGCTCTGCAGAGGGCAGGGAGAGACCAGCAGCAGCTCTGCAGAGGGCAGGGAGAGACCAGCAGCAGCTCTGCAGAGGGCAGGGAGAGACCAGCAGCAGCTCTGCAGAGGGCAGGGAGAGACCAGCAGCAGCTCTGCAGAGGGCAGGGAGAGACCAGCAGCAGCTCTGCAGAGGGCAGGGAGAGACCAGCAGCAGCTCTGCAGGGGGCAGGGAGAGACCAGCAGCAGCTCTGCAGAGGGCAGGGAGAGACCAGCAGCAGCTCTGCAGAGGGCAGGGAGAGACCAGCAGCAGCTCTGCAGGGGGTATCTCTCTGGTGCCTCTGCAGCCACTACACACACATGGAGGCAGCAGGATGCCCTGGTGGAAGAACTCTGCAGGCCCAGTCTAGGCCCAGCGGGGTGGAGAGGTGGAGGTATGGAGAGGTGGAGGGGTGGAGGTTTGGAGAGATGGAGGGGTGGAGAGATGGAGAGATGGAGGTATGGAGAGATGGAGGGGTGTAGAGGGTGTTGCTGGTGTGGAGGGGACAGAGGGCTAAAGGTCCAGACGGCTGGTCTGCTCTCTGGGTATGATCAGTGAGACTTCTGCCCTGTGTGGGGAAACCTCTCATCCTGGAAAAGTGCCATCTTTAATAAAATGAAAGTTTTGCAGCACCACTTTTATAAAAGCAGGGCCTTGCACTTTTTTAAGAGCATGGTGGAGCGTGCCAGTGGCAGATATACAAGGCAGGGTCTGAAGAGCGATGTCCGCTGTCTGACTGACTGGGCAGAAGGACCAGACCAGACCTGACCAGACCAGACCAGACCAGACCAGACAGGACTGAGCTGGACTGGACTACACTAGACTACACTCGACCGTACTAGCACATGAAAATGCAGTATAGCCTTCCAGCACACAAACACACACATAACTACACACTGGTGTGAATGCGTGTGGGTGTGGGTGTCAGTGGTGGAGGCCCATTCAGTTGAGATATGGTGGCAGTCTCAAACCGAGGCCAGAGAAGCAGGCGTGGAGGGAGAGGGGCCGGCAGGGTTGCCAGAGGAACCATCAGATTAGACCACTCTATATCTCACAGCCCTGGTGAAGAGACAACCTCTGCTCCCTGCGTTGCTTCAACTCTAATCACCTAAATCCAAAATGACCATTTAGACCAAGTTACTCTCAAATCATAAGGCTTGGTGAAAAAGGTTTAATCCCAGGTTGGATTGCTCCCCCTGCCAACACAAGGATGCATTGTTCCTTCTGAGATATTGCTGACAGCCATCTCACATTTCAGATTATAATTTGAGATTATAATGTCAGATTATTTCATAGATTACCTATTTTTTTATAAGAGGTGATGCTGTCATTTACAACCTTGCATGCTTGTTAGTCCCGTGGGTCAGTGACAGGTCGGATGAAGGGATCAGCGTAGAGCAGCTTTTACACACACACACACACAAACACACAAACACACACACTTTATAATCTTTTCCACTTAATATGTGTGAGACATAAATCAGATTGACTTCCACTTCTTTCTGAGGGGTCCCTAATTCCCAATTTTGCACTTCTCCCCGCGCAGGCATCCTGCCTGATTAATAGAGATTCTCTCATTATAATCTCAGCGTCGTCAAGTCAAGCCTGCCATCTAAAAGTGGATACACTATCATTACAAAGTAATCGCTGCCAATGGTGGTGATGGAGAATGACAATGAAGTCAAGAGCTGTCAAAGGGTTTTAAAGAGAGAGAGAGAGAGAGAGAGAGAGAGAGAGAGAG
The DNA here is from genome assembly GCA_903064625.1 of Mallotus villosus. Classification (NCBI taxonomy): domain Eukaryota; kingdom Metazoa; phylum Chordata; class Actinopteri; order Osmeriformes; family Salangidae; genus Mallotus; species Mallotus villosus. The sequence continues at coordinate 141,224 of CAEFZP010001218.1, read as the reverse complement.
AGAGAGAGAGAGAGAGAGAGAGAGAGAGAGAGAGAGAGACGAGGGACGAGATAGAGAAAGAGAGAGAGAAAGAGAAAAAAGAGAGGAGAGCAGAGAGACGAGAGAGAGCTAGAGAGAGACGATAGATCGAGAGAGACGCAAAGAGGAGAGAGACAGTGAAAGAAAGAGAGGAGAGAGCAGAGCGCAGAGCAGAGAAAGAGGAGAGAGACAGTGAAAGAAAGAGAGGAGAGAGAGAGAGAGCTGGATGCTGTGTAAGTTAATGAAACCCTGCAGCTATGAAGTTCCCCTCGGCCGGACAACAGAGATAAACAGTGACTGATCAGCAGTCTAACTATGTCCTAACCCAGTCACCCCTCTTTCTCTCTGTCCCTCTATCTCCTTTTCTCCCACTGTCTCTTTCTCTCTCTCTCTCCCATTCTCATTCTCACCCCTCTCTTTCCCTCTCTCTATCGACTGTTTCACTCCATCGCTTTCCTCCCACTCTCTCTCTACTCATTCTCTCCCACTCTTTCCCTCCTGCCGGCCCATATCTCACTCTCTCTCTCTCAGAATCAGAATCAGAATCAGAAAGGGATTTATTGGCCATGAAAGTTTGCACAGTCAAGGAATTTGCTTTGGCAGGAAGGTGCATACAATAAACATATAGTATCCTTAAATTTAAATATGTGGACTGTCTATACTAAATATCTATACTATATAACTATACTATCTATACTAAAGTGGAATTATATTTAAAATAAAATATACGATAAAATATAAGTTGCCTAATTTACAATATAAAAATACAAAAAATACAAATATGACAAAAAATACAAATGTACAAGATGCAGTAATGTAGTGCAGAATATTAGAGTCATTAAAGTAAAGTCAATAAGTCAGTGTGAACCCTTGGCCTTGTTGAAGAGGCCAACAGCAGAAGGGAAGAAACTGTTTTTGTGTCGAGAGGTGTTGGTCCTGATGGACCGCAGCCTTCTGCCGGAGGGGAGTGACTGAAACAGGGAGTGTCCAGGGTGGGAGGAGTCGGCCACAATCTTCCTCGCTCGCCTGAGGGTCCTCGAGGTGTTTAGGTCCTCGAGGGTAGGCAGATTGCAGCCAATCACCTTCTCCGCAGTGCGGATGATACGCTGCAGTCTGCTCTTGTCCTTGGCAGTGGAAGCAGCGTACCAGATGGTGATGGAGGAGGTGAGGATGGACTCAATGATGGCTGTGTAGAAGTGCACCATCATTGTCTTTGGCAGGTTGAATTTCTTCAGCTGCCGCAGGAAGTACATCCTCTGTTGTGCTTTCTTTGTGAGGGAGCTGATGTTCAGTTCCCACTTGAGGTCCTGGGAGAGGATAGTGCCCTCTCTCTCTATGTCTCTCTCCCTCTCTCTCTCTTTCTCTCACCCACCCACCCTCTCTCTCTCTCTCTCTCTCTCTCTCTCTCTATGTCTCTGTCTCTCTCTCTCACCCACCCTCTCTCTCTCTCTTCTATCATGTCCTCATGTGTGTCTATGGAGCTGACAGACTGCCCTCCTCCCATGGGGGACCCTCATGTGTATGTGCTCTGCCCGCTGGTCAGCCAGCTCCTCTTTCTCCCATCCGTCTCTGCTGACGCTGTCCCGGGCCACGTCTGAATCGTTCAACAATTCATCTGTTTGAGCGGTGTCCGACGCTGGTGTCCTCGCTCTCCCACACAGCCAGACCGGGGAGCGAGGACCACGGGTTAGTGTGTGTGTGGTGTGTGTGTGTGTGTGTGTGTGTGTTTGGTGTTGCCCAGCAGCGTAGTGGAAGTGTGGAGACAGGCCACCTACTCTTAGTTGGTTTCAGGTCCCCTCGCCTTAGTCAGGTCTCTCCATCTCTCTCACCCCGTGGCTGGTCTCTCCATCTCTCTCACCCCATGGCTGGTCTCTCCATCTCTCTCACCCCATGGCTGGTCTCTCCATCTCTCTCACCCCATGGCTGGTCTCTCCATCTCTCTCACCCCATGGCTGGTCTCTCCATCTCTCTCACCCCGTGGCTGGTCTCTCCATCTCTCTCACACCCCGTGGCTGGTCTCTCCATCTCTCTCACCCCGTGGCTGGTCTCTCCATCTCTCTCACCCCGTGGCTGGTCTCTCCATCTCTCTCACCCCGTGGCTGGTCTCTCCATCTCTCTCACCCCGTGGCTGGTCTCTCCATCTCTCTCACCCCATGGCTGGTCTCTCCATCTCTCTCCACCCCGTGGCTGGTCTCTCCATCTCTCTCACCCCATGGCTGGTCTCTCCATCTCTCTCACCCCATGGCTGGTCTCTCCATCTCTCTCACCCCATGGCTGGTCTCTCCATCTCTCTCACCCCATGGCTGGTCTCTCCATCTCTCTCACCCCATGGCTGGTCTCTCCATCTCTCTCACCCTATGGCTGGTCTCTCCATCTCTCTCACCCCGTGGCTGGTCTCTCCATCTCTCTCACCCCATGGCTGGTCTCTCCATCTCTCTCACCCCATGGCTGGTCTCTCCATCTCTCTCACCCCATGGCTGGTCTCTCCATCTCTCTCACCCCGTGGCTGGTCTCTCCATCTCTCTCACCCCATGGCTGGTCTCTCCATCTCTCTCCACCCCGTGGCTGGTCTTCCCAGGATCTCCACCCCACGGCCGGTTGGCTGGTCTCTCCAGTCCCTCCACTCCTCTCTCTGGGTAACAGCACCCGGGTAGAACTACAGCAGGCAGCTCCTTAATTACTTCATTAATTTTAATCAGATTCAATTAATTACATTTTTTCGAGGGCCTGTCGGAGAGTCCCGCGTGCTGACCGTTTGCTACGGGAGACCTTGCAAGTCTTCTGGTGCGTAAAAAACCTCCAACTCCATAAAAAAAATCAATTATTTCTCCATGAGCCCAAACAAAGACTTCTGTTATTCTGTAATTATTCACCCGCCTGCACTGTCTAATTTAGGCCTCTGACAGCACTTAAGTACCTCTGACAGCACTTAAGTACCTTCTTGAGTCATTCACTGTGTACTTAACCTGGTGAACTGGTGGAGGGAGAATGCAGGCTGACTGGCTGGCTGGCTATCTTGGCTGGCTGGCTGGTTATATGACTGGCTGGCTATCTTGGCTGTCTGGCTGGTTATATGACTAGCTGGCTATCTTGCCTGGCTGGCTGGCTAGCTGGCTGGCTATCTTGCCTAGCTGGCTGGTTATCTTGGCTGTCTGGCTGGTTATATGGCTGGCTATCTTGCCTGGCTGGCTGGCTGGTTGGCAGGCTGGCTATTTGACAGGTTGACAGGCTGAAGCTTTGACCTCCAGTGCCAAGTAAGCAGAATTTGCGCATAGATATGGGCAGATTTGTCGCTTGAAGGAACTACATCTTGTCAACTCATGCATATAATGAGCTGAGTGATCCAATATAATATTCTAATCAGTCAACGCCGAAGCTGTGAAGTGGCGATCAACATTCTTAACATGCAGCTCTTGTTTTGTAAGGGTATTTATCACCTTCAAAACATTGTCTGAAGCATACTAAGTAACAGCAGGAAGTTGTGGTCACAGAGTGGGGTCACGCCCATGCCTGGGAGGTAACTGACCTCGTCACAGATCTGAACACCTGCGTTGGCTTCAAACAGAAGCACAACATTTCGTTTAGCCAGTTGACACGCAGCTTTCAGATGTAAGACCTACGTTTGAAACCCTGATTTGAGGCAGATTCAGCCTCCAGAGATCCAGCACTGGACAGTAGAACAGCTCTTTCATTAGATCGTTTGGTGACATCATACCTCCAGTCTATATTTAGATGACATACTGTATATATAAATATACTCTCTCTCTCTCTCTCTGCCTTTCCTGTCACATAAACTGTCCAATAAAGCAAACTAGGTGTGTTTGATTTGCTTCACATTCGGGCAGTTATGAGACACCTGCCTGTGTGGGAGAGCTTCTGACACAAGCTTCCGATCGACCACAAATCAAGCGCACCCGGCTGCAGAGGCTCCGAGCCTGGCGAGCCTGGCGAGGAGCGTCCGGAGCGGGCAGGGTTCTATCTCTCCCTGACACCGGGTGATTACACTGAGTTACCAGGCGGCTCCGCACACCTCGTCACGCCCCGGGACGTTTACGACGTGTTTGCATTAGTCATAAACAGCGTGCATCATCAGGACAGTGGGAGGCGGCAGGAAGTGATGGCGCCGTCAGGGGAAGTCCCCTGTGCCTAATCAGAGGTCTGCAGGCGGCGAGGAAGGTGACCATGTGACCATGTGAAATAGATTGGAAGCATTATGCTCCAAATGGCTACCCAGTGAATACGTACTGTAGAGACAGGTACACACACACTGCCTCACGCAGCACACACATGCACGCAAACACACAGACACACACACGCAGACACACACACGCAGACACACACACACACACGCAGACACACACACGCAGACACACACACGCAGACACACACATGCAGACATGCACTGATGCTTGTGTCTGGATTTAACTCGTCCATAAAAACTTTCAAATAGACTGTTGGATTTGGTTGGGTGACGTCTGTGTGTGTGTGTGTATCTGTCTCTGTGTGTATGTGTGTGTGTGTGTGTGTGTGTGTGTGTGTGTGTGAGCATACATGTTCATGTGTGAGTCGACGTGTGTTTGTGTAATTTAATGAAATTCATGTAGGCGTTGAGGAATGTGAATGCACTCGGCAGCAGTAAGGAAGGTAAGTTATGCATTACCAATCATTCCAGCAGTAATGGGTGTGTCAGACACCTTGAGGATGACACACATCGGGTCATGTCTTAGCGCTAACATTTCCCATGTCAGCGTAGCACAGAAATAATTACAAACTATCTTCTCCAGGGCCAAACCCGGCCTATTTTTACATTTGGACTCGCAAATGATTATGTGTGTGTTGGAGGAGGGTGTGTGTGTGTCCGCCTGTTTTTTATGCGTGTGTTTGTTTGTGTGCCTGTGTGTCTCTGTGCCAATGTGAATGTGTGTGTCTGTGTGCACCTCTGTGTGTGAGTGTGTGTGTGTGTTCAGGTAGCTTTCGATCATCATCTGTTCAGTGTGTAACTGAACAGCAAACAGTCTATGAGGAGTGTCACGTCATTTCCACAGTCAGTAGAGAGCTTCGACACAACAGCAACCGCCCAGGTCTCCAACCCTGCCATTAGACCAAGAGTCGTCCATCCCAGGTGTCACTTCCCTCTCAGCTAGGGCTCCTTGGTGAAGCTCCAAACCACCTCCCTACGCTCGTATCCCCCAGCAAACTGCTGGGAGGCCTCATGTGTGTGGAGGATGTGGACCGACCGACCAGACCACGCCTGAGCCAGAGAGATAGTTCTTGCAGTCTTTCAGGTTGATAAAAGAAGCAAATTAAAAAGCTGCACAGCCGTTTGCTCAGCCAGAAAACATCGGTAGCTCAGTTAGAAAAGGGAGGGGGTATCTCCTCTTCAAAAGGGAGGGTATCTCTTCTTCAATTCACACAATGTCTACAGTCGATGACGGCCACTTAAACCAGTTTTACTGCTGTCTGGAGAAAGACAACATACAACAACAACAAAAAATTATTTGGCAACCCTCAAAGAACAGCGACATCAAAGAGGTCATCTGGCTGCAGTGCTGTGAAAATGGAAGAGGAAGTTTCTGGGGAAAAAGTAGTTTCAAGGACACAGTGAAAAAGTGACCTGCACGCTGTATCTATGTGCAACATCTTCATGTAAAAGATAAAAACCGTTGGTGAATTTAATAGGTTCAGTATAGAAACCCAAAGCTCGTAGTGTGTATGATAACACACACACACACACACCCCACACCACACACACGCACGCACGCACACACACACACACCACACACACACACACACACACACACACACACACACACACACACACACACACACACACACACACACACACACACACACACCACACACACAGAGGGAGGAGCCTGTGAGGACAGTAAAAGAGGGAGGAGCCTGTGAGGACAGTAAAAGAGGGAGGAGCCTGTACTGATTCAAGCCTTCATCCCCGCTGACTCTCGAACATCACGGGGATGTTACGAGCGGTAGCCATGGGGATGTTATGAACGGTAACCATGGAGATGTTATGAATGGGCTGGCCAGCTGAGGACGGGATGACAGGAGCCTGACACCAGAGAAGGATTCTGGGTAATTACAACCACGCATTAAAGAGGAATGGCAGAACCATCCGAAGGACAACGAGAGGAAGAGGAGGGGAAGGACGAGGACATGGATGAGGAGAGGGAGAAGGAGGAGGAGGAGGAAAAGGAGATAGTTGAACGGTGACTGCAAACGATATCAATAAATAGGAGAGTAGACTAAAGAGGAATTAGATAGGAACGAAAGATATAGATGAATAAGGCGAAAAGAAAAATAAAAATATGGTAGTACATGACATCGATGAGACCGGAAAGATAGCTGGAAATAAAGATGAGCGAGGAAAGAGGTGAGATGGATGAGGAGAGTATGCGAGGTAGAGTGAAGGAGATCTTTCTTCCTCTCGTCTCCGCTCTGCCTCCCCCGACCCGCTTCTCGCCGCCTTCCCTCTTTCCTTAGCGTCCTCCTCTTTACTCCCTCTCCCCCAGCCCTGTACGGCCCCCGCACGCAAGAGGACACAGGGGAAGTTGGGGGAGCGGGATATAGGCGAGAGGAGAGGGAATGAGGATATTACGGAAGAAGTTATGAGGAGGAAATTATAAGGGACGGGAGAACAGCGCCTGTCCAGGTCGACAAAAGAGGTAGGCTCAGAGCGGATCCGGAGTCTGACCGCCGCGCACGAGAGACGGATGAGGAGACGTCGAGAGGACCCTCATGCGATCAGTGAGGAGGAGATGGAGTGATTAGCGAGCCTGGTTCATCCGTTTTCATGATGAGCGCCCACAGCCCCGCTACCTCGCAGCTCCCAGCGAGGGAGAAACAAACGCACTTCACATCGATCGGGAGATCAGACAGATATGCAAACGGACGGACGATGCCTCCTCTGGACGCACGGTCTGCCAGCAGGCGCTAGGGACGGGTCCCACAGCGAACGAAGTGGGCAGGAGACAGCGGTGGCGTGCATGAGCGCGCAGCACGACCACGCTCAGCAGCGGCCAGCCGGAAGACGGAAAGCACTGGGCTTGAACAAAATATACTGCTTATATCTCAGCCGGATGAGGAGCTCATCCAGCTCACTCGAGTCTCCCGACAGAGGTCCTTGAGACGACGGACATGACGACATCCTGTAGGCGGAGAATCAGCTGTGTTGTTGTAACAAGGGTGGGGTGGGTGGGCGGACAGACAACAGGCAGACTGACGGACGACAGCACAGACAGACAGACAGAACAGACAGACAGACAGACAGACAGACAGACAGACAGGCAGACAGACAGACAGACAGACAGACAGACAGACAGACAGACAGACAGGCAGACAGCAGACACACAGACAGACAGGCAACAGACAGACAGACAGACAGGCAGACAGGCAGGCAACAGGCAGACAGGCAGATAGAATCAGGCTGGTTCAGACAAAGGTTAAACTGCCTGATCATATTTGTAAGCAGGCTGAAGTTTGCTGGTTTACTTTTAAAGCACTATAGTCACGTCCTCAAACTCCACCTAATGCAAACATGGCAGAACCAAAGTGTTCACCAGTGTCCCTGTATTGCTGTAATTGTAGCAGTGTGTCATTCACAGCACCTGTTGTAACAAACCTCATTCATCTCATCAACCTACTCATTAGAATTAGATGTGCTTGATTAGATCTGGAGCACAGCCCGACGCCTTGTCTAGAAGCCACGTCTCGTCTCACACATGATGTCTGAGCTCACAGGGAGCTCGCTGGCAGGGTCCTAGTCGAGCAGGCTGGGGCACCTAGCGACCACCTAGCGACCACCTAGCGACCACCTAGCGACCACCTAGCACCACCTAGCGACCACCTAGCGACCGGCAAGACCCTCACTATTGTCCAAGCCTGACCCAGACCTCCGTTCACACAGACCCACGGCTCCACCCCATGACCTCAGAGGAGGAGAGCACTGCATTCCTCCTCCAAGGTCAAGCACAGGAGGGGGAGAGCGGAGGCTGTTCTCAGGATTCTAGAACATTCCATGTTCCAAACATTCCATGGGAGTGTGGGGTGATAAGATAAGGCTGGTTCAGACTGCCTGGTTCAGACTGACTGAGTCGGGAGCAGGTGCTGAAGGGTAACGTGGGGAGGAGCAGGCATTGGAATGGAATTAGGACTGTGCGTGTGTGTTAGAGCTGGCATGTGTTGTACGCATGTGTGTGGGACTGTTAGTGTATGCCTGTGTGTCTACGCACAAGTGTGTCTGTTAGTATAGCTGTGTGTGTGTACGCACGTGGGTGTGTGTGTGTATGCACGTGTGTGTGTGTGTGTACACACGTGTGTGTGTGTGTGTACGCACGTGTGTGTGTGTACGCACGTGTGGTGTGTGTGTGTATGCACGTGTTGGTGTGTGTGTGTGGTATGCACGTGTGTGTGTGTGTGTTTGTGTATGCACGTGTGTGTGTGTGTGTGTGGTGTACGCACGTGTGTGGTGTGTGTGGTGTACGCACGTGTGGTGTGTGTGTGTACGCACGTGTGTGTGTGTGTGTGTGCACCCTTTGAAGCCGGCGTGTGTCTGATCGGCATGGCAGCAGTGGGGGCAGCTGAAGGAACAAACACAGGAACACATGTCAGAGCCTGTGACCTCTGACCCCCAGACCTTCTCAGTCCTCCACCTCCACGTCTCCTATCCCACAAGCCCCTGCTGACCTGCTCAGACACCCTGTTCACCTGGTACTACACAACGTGTTGTGTCTTTCTGCTGAGCACGGTGTGTCTCTGTACAGTGCATCTGTGTTGCAGAGAGAGAGCTGGTGACCGATCACACTCTCCTAAGCCCCCACTACGGTCGCACAAGAGGGAGGGAGGGAGTGGAGGGGGGTGAGGTGGGGTATGTGCATGCGAGGAGTGATGTATATTTCTTGATTTTTGCCGTGATTTCTTTCTTGCTTTTTCTTTCTTTCTTCTTTCTTTCTTGCCTTCTTGTTTTTTTTTTTTTTCTTCTCTGTCTTTCTTTCGTTTATCTTTCGGTTCGCCTTTTTTCTTCCTTTGCTTTTCTTGTCTTTATCTTTCTACCTTTTTCTCTTTTTCCCGTCTAGGGCGTTTTTTCTTATTCCTTCGCTTTCTCTCCGTCTCATTTCTTTTCTTTCTTTCTTTCTTTCTGTTGCCCTTCCTCTTTAATGCGCTTGCGTTCTTCTTTCCCCTTCTGCATTCGTGTCTGCCTTTGCTGGTCACAATGAACGGTAGGTACGAAGTCTAAACCTTCTTTTTCTTTCTGTTTTTGTGTTTGCATGACTTCGCGTGTTTAGTTTGTGTCTTGTCTGGCTGTAGGGCCCGTGTGTTGTGTGCTTGGTTTCTTGGTGGTGGTGTGGGTGTGTGGGTTGTGTTGTGTGTGTTTTTTGTGGTTGTGTGGTGGTTTGGTGCTTTTTCCCCCGCGTATGGATTACCTGTACATTTCGGTTCATATTTGCTTTTGTTTCTCCTTCTATCCGGGACGTTGAGCGCCGCCCCTCCCTGCGCCCAACAAGTCTTCTCACCACTCTCCCTCTTCTTCTTCTCCACCCTCTCTCCACGTCCCCAACGCCATTCTTATCTTTTTCCTCTCTGGCAATGACACGCTCCTGAAGGAAGAACCAGAACACGTAGAGAGAGATGAGAGAGCATATAGAGAGACGATATATATAGATAGAGAGAGATTGATAGATATAGGCGATATAGGACGGATTAGAGAGATAAATAAGGAGAGAAAGGTGAAAGAGAGTAAACTAATTCTGACCACGCTCGACCACCTGCTCCGCTTTCTTTCCCTAACCTTTCTCACTTTATCCCTGGCCGTTTCTGTTTTCTTCCTCATTTCTTGTCTTAATCTTGCCGTTCTTTTAGACCTCGTCTCCTTCTGCTCATCTCCAGGAAGTCCGATCCCGGGTCACCAAGTACTAGGAAACGGTAAAATCTTCCCCGGTAACTCCATCCACTCTCCGACGAAAGGGTCCTCACCCCTTCACTCCTCGTTAGACCCCACCCCAAGCTGGAACCTCCGGCGCACGTCTCGATATGAAGGTGAGACAGGAAATGGGGGTCGAAATCTGCGCGCAGGCGCACAAGAAAAAGTTGTGGAGGAAGCATACGAGGAATTTGGTGCAGAGGCGTACAGAATGACGGCGAATTTACAACTTTGTTGTTGACGCCCTCTTTTTCTCTCGGTCCTCTGCCTCTCGCTCGCTCTCCTCTCCCCTCTGATTCTTACAGCTGCATCAGTATTCCTCTTGGACATCTCCCCCCCCCCCTCCCCTCTCCCCCCCTCTCCCTCCCCCCCTCCCCACTCCCCCTCCCCCTCCCCCCCTCACCCCTCATCCCCTCTCCCTCTCCTCTCCCTCTCCCCCCCCCTCTCCTCTCCCTCTCCCCTCTCCTCTCCTCTCCCTCTCGCTCCCTCTCCCTCTCACCCCAATCCCCCTCCCTCTCCCCCTCCTCTCCCCCTCCCTCCTCCCCCTCCCCCTCCCCTCCCCTCCCTCTCTCCCCTCTCCCTCTCCCCTCCCCCTCCCCCCCTCCCCCTCCCCTCTCCCTCTCCCTCGACGTCCCTCTCCCTCTCTGCCCGTATTTCCACTCAACCTGCCCGTTCTCGTATCACTTCTCTCTCCCTCTCGGCGGGTCCCTTCTCACCTCTCCCCTCCCCCTCCCCCTCCCCCTCCCCCTCTCGAATCCCTCTGCCTCCACTCGTCCCTCTCTCGTTCTTCCTCTTACAGCCTTCATCAGGATTCTCTTCGTCTCATTGCCCGGGGGTGCCCACCCCCCGGTGCCTGGCGTGATCGGGACAAGGTTCATTAACCTAGGTACCCCTACCACCACCGTCGCTTGGATGTTAACTACTCCTCTTCTCTCCTTCTCCATCCTGCCGTGCCCCCCCCTTCCTTCCCCCGTTCTGCTGGTGCCTAGCTAACGCTGCTCCGTAACCAGCTCCCCCCCCAGTCGACAGCGGCCGGCCCCCGGTCCCCCACTCAACCTCACCCGCTCCCTACGGAACCCCCCTCCCCGCCACCCCCACCCCCCCCCCCCCTTCCCCCGCCTCTCCGCCCCCCCACCCCCTTTCCCGCACCCCGCCACCACCGAACACGCAGACACCCCCCCCCCCCCCCCCCCCCCCCCGTCAGGAGCAGCTCTCAGGGCAGGGGAACCTTCCACTCTGGAACCCGACAGACTAGACTCTGGAACCATCCCCTGGTCTCTCTAGAACCAAACGCTGGTCATCCAGAAGCATACAGTGGTCGTTCTGCAACCATACAATAAAGGTTCTGGAGCTACAGTATGTGCTGGTGTCCATGGAAGCTACACGCGTCCCTTCTGAACTACCTACTAGCCATGCAGGCACACACCTCCACTAACACACACAGTCTGGATTCCACACACGCGTGTGTCACGGTGGGCAGGTCCTTGCACTGCCGCCCCGGAGTTCCCGGGTTCGATTCCCTCATGGGTTGGCTATGTTCCGGGCCTTTCTATGTGGAGTCTGGAGTCGGGAGATCAGTGTCCTGTGAGGACGGAAAGCAGGACGGGACAAAAGCAGAGACGGGTTTCTCCGTTGGATGCCCTGGCGTGTGTGTGTGTGTGTGTGTTCCACCTTTGTAAGATGAATAAATGATTCTTCAAGAGAATGTATAAGACACGCTTCCAGACAGCGTTTCCTGTCTAGGGCTGATATTTCTATGACATCAAAGAGAGAGCAGAGAGAAGAGAGCGCGAGACGAGAGATGAGGAGAGAGGTGAGAGCGGAGAGGAGATGAGATGGGGATGAGAGACGATGAGAGGAGGAGGGGAGAGAGAGGAGAGAGCGAGAGAAGGAGGAGAGATGAGAGAGGACGAGAGGGAGAGAGAGAGGAGGAGAGAGAGAGAGAGAGGGAGGAGAGAGAGACGAGAGAGAGGAGAGAGAGAGAGAGAGAGAGAGAGAGAGAGAGAGGGGCTCAGAAAGGTATGTTTCTCACAGAGCACACACTCAGACACGCATATTTGCACTTGTTTATATATATCCATAAGCTGTCCTGCACATGCCGTACACACGTGCAAGTAACATGATTTCAGGCTCTCTCTCATACACACACACACACACACACACGTAGACACACACATGTACACACACACACACACGTACAGAAGGGTCATGCTCTCTCTCATACACACACACACACACACACATGTACAGAAGGGTCAGGCTCTCTCTCATACACACACACACATGTACAGACACACACACACACACATGTACACACCAATTCCGTCAATGTTCCCTCATCATCTCTGCCCCACATTCCAGTGTAATTGAGAACAGGCTGGTGTTTATTCAGACAGCGGGAGAATCATATCAAGGAGCCTTGGTTCATCTTGTTGATGGCAGCGCACAGCAGAGTGTCTGTTCCCACCACTGCACCGACACGCTCACACTGTCCCCTCACACTGTCCCCTCACACTGTCCCCTCACACTGTCCCCTCACACTGTCCCCTCACACTGTCCCCTCACACTGTCCCCTCACACTGTCCCCTCACACTGTCCCCTCACACTGTCCCCTCACACTGTCCCCTCACACTGTCCCCTCACACTGTCCCCTCACACTGTCCCCTCACACTGTCCCCTCACACTGTCCCCTCACACTGTCCCCTCACACTGTCCCCTCACACTGTCCCCTCACACTGTCCCCTCACACTCTCCCCTCACACTGTCCCCTCACACTGTCCCCTCACACTGTCCCCTCCACTCCTCCAACCCCTGACCAGGCCTGATGGAGCACAGCCTCGTGTGGAGGGGTGGGGTCAGCCTTGTGTGGAGGGGGTGGGGTCAGCGTTGTGGAGGGGTGGGGTCAGACTCGTGTGGAGGGGTGGGGTCAGCGTGTGGAGGGGTGGGGGTCAGCTCGTGTGGAGGGGTGGGGTCAGCATGTGGAGGGGTGGGGTCAGCCTCGTGTGGAGGGGTGGGGTCAGACTTGTGTGGAGGGGTGGGGTCAGCATGTGGAGGGGTGGGGTCAGCCTTGTGTGGAGGGGGTGGGGGTCAGCCTTGTGTGAAGGGGTGGGGTCAGCATGTGGAGGGGTGGGGTCAGCCTCGTGTGGAGGGGTGGGGTCAGACTTGTGTGGAGGGGTGGGGTCAGACTTGTGTGGAGGGCCCAGCCTCCACCCGCCTCCTCCCTCACCCCCCAGCCTCCACCCACCTCTCCTCCCTCACACCCCCAACCTCCACCCACCTCTCCTCCCTCACCCCCACAGCCTCACCCACCTCTCCTCTCTCACCCCCCAACCTCCACCCACCTCTCCTCCCTCACCCCCAGCCTCCACCCACCTCTCCTCCCTCACCCCCCAGCCTACACCCACCTCTCCTCTCTCACCCTCCAGCCTCCACCCACCTCTCCTCCCTCACCCCCCAGCCTCCACCCACCTCTCCTCCCTCACCCCCCAGCCTCCACCCACCTCTCCTCCCTCACCCTCCAGCCTCCACCCACCTCTCCTGCCTCACCCCCTAGCCTCCACCCACCTCTCCTCCCTCACCCCCCAGCCTCCACCCACCTCTCCTCTCTCACCCTCCAGCCTCCACCCACCTCTCCTCCCTCACCCCCCAGCCTCCACCCACCTCTCCTCCCTCACCCCCCAACCTCCACCCACCTCTCCTCCCTCACCCCCCAGCCTCCACCCACCTCTCCTCCCTCACCCCCCAACCTCCACCCACCTCTCATCCTCACCCCCCAGCCCACCTCACTCATAACAGCATTATGAAACGTAGCCAGTCACCCTGGCAACCGTTCATCTCTCAGTTCCAAGCTGAGGGAGAAGAAGGACGAAGATGCTCAAAGATCGTCATCCTCATCTGAGCCAGGAACTCACCGACCAATCACAGCTTGGGAACACGGCGGTCCCCCCTGACTGCGGCTCAGAGAAGACTGTCCTGTGCGCGTCACGGGCCTCCAGTACAGGAGGACAACACAACACTTGACGGTATCGAGAGACGAGCGGCCTTGAAGGAGCCTCAGCTGACAGCGGCTCATTCCGGCCTCACATGAAGCTGGGGAACATCTCTGCCACGACACACAGACACACTCAAACATTTATCATTTTACATGTAGTCATTTAGCAGACGCTCTTATCCAGAGCGACTTACAGGAAGTACGGGGGACATTCTCCCAGAGGAAAGTAGGGTGAAGTGCCTTGCCCTAGGACACAACGTCCCCCCGCACGGCTAGGAATCGAACCGGCAACCTTCTGATTAATAGCCCGACTCCCTAACCTCCACACTTTCCGGAGGAGACAGGAGATCTCAGCTGCCTGGCTGATCTGTTAGTCCTAAACTCAGTTCACGACTGCCGTGAACCACATGAACTCCTGACGTTAATCTGAGCTTTTCGTGTCAACAAACCCATGTTGAGAATTTGGATGCATGTAGCCTGTCATTGTTTTTGGCAGGTGTTTGTGTTGGGTGGAGGTAATGATGTGTTTGCACATGTTTGTGTGTATGTGTGAGTGAGTGAGTGAGTGAGTGAGTAAGGGGTATGAGAGTAGAAGGAGAGAGAGAGAGAGAGAGCGAGAGAGAGAGAGGGAGAGAGAGAGAGAGGGAGCAAGAGAGAGAGAGTGAGTGATAGAGAGCAAGACAGAGAGCAGAAAGAGAGAGAGTGAGTGATAGAGAGCAAGACAGAGAGAAAGAGAGAGAGAGTGAGTGATAGAGAGCAAGAAAGAGAGAAAGAGGGAGAGAGAGAGTGAGTGACAGAGAGCAAGACAGAGAGAGAGAGAGAGAGAGTGAGTGAGTATTGGAGAGGTAATGAAATCTCCGCAGCTTTTGTTTGACTTGTATGACAGGAGACAAAGCCAGCCACAAGTGAGGCTTAACATTCCACCGGGCGAGTCAGAGACGTTAGCTTTCAATCCATCGAGACAGACAGCTGTTCTACCAGGCAGACAGAGGAGGGGAGAGGAGGAAGAGAGGAGGAGACGAGGAGAAGAGAATAGGGGGAGAGGAGGGAGAGGAAGAGAATAGAAGAGGAGACGAGGAGACAAGGAGAAGAGAAGGAGAGGAGGAGAGGAGAGGAGAGGAGGAGAGGAGGAGAATAGAAGAGGAGGAGAGGAGGAGAATAGAAGAGGAGGAGAGGAGAGGAGGAGAGGAGGAGACAAGGAGAATAGAAAAGAAAGAGAGGAGAGGAGGAGAGGAGGAGAGGAGGAGAGGAGGAGAATAGAATAGAAGAGAGGAGAGGAGGAGAGGAGGAGAGGAGAAGAATAGAAGAGAAAGAGAGGAGAGGAGGAGACAAGGAGAATAGAAAAGAAAGAGAGGAGAGGAGGCCTAATCATTGCTGAATAGCACTAATTCCACATTAGTAAATGTATGCCTGATAAAGCTTAAGTGAGAAGTGAATAGTTCATGCTTTTGTAGGGAAGAATAATTTAGATGAATGTGTTAACAGTGGGGACCTCTTTGTGTAGTGGTTTATTAATGTAGTCTTAAACACTAAGGTTAAATGCTATTGCATAAATGAAGAAGGAATGTATAGAATCACAGAAGCCATTTATATTCTATTGCTGATACTACGATTTAGGATGATTTATTGTCTTTTGCAAATGTATGTAAATGCTCTGGAATGTGTTTTCATTTCACAAACACACACGTGTCCACACGCGCACACACACACACATACACACACACATGCACACACACACATACACACACACATACAAACAAAACCACCGTGAGCCATGGCTAATCTCATAGTAGCATCTACCCTGTTTCACATGAACCTCAGGGCAGATGCCTTTACACCACACACACACACACACACGCACGCACGCACACACACACACACACACACACACACCCTTATGTCACGACAGGACCCAGGTGTGCTCAGTGGCAGATTCTCAGTTCTATTTCAAAAAGAGAAAGAAAGAGTTAAAAGGAAGAGGAAGAGAAAAGAAAGCAAGACTGAGAGAGTGCTTCCATACCAGGCCTCCGGATTTGATCAAGAAGAATAATAACCTACAGAGAACAGAACCCCATTTCAAAAACCCAAAGAAAAATGTTTCTCAGAAATCTATTTAGGTCAGAAAGAACCATTTAGGTGTTCCATAGCACTTTTGTTCAGCGCGTTGTGTTTCCAATCCTGCTGTTGTCTTGTCAGAGACCGGCCACACAATATAGTTTGTTTGATGTTGCCTCAAGATACACGTGTATTTGTTGCGCTGTTCCTGGTAGCTGAGATTTCATCCCTGCTGAAACACACAGTCATGCCTGACAATAACTACCAAAATACTGAGCACCTCTGATCCTTGTTTTTCTGTTGTACTTTGTATAAACATTATTGTTCTTGGTGCTCTCGACGTCTGGCTTATGAAGAAAACGTACATGTCATTATGGGAATTAGATGTGTGTGTTGTTGGAGAAAAACCCTTTTAGTCTTCTGAAATGGAATTGTCATAACGACAAACTTTCCAAATATGCAGGTCCACCCAGAATTCCACCCTGCACAGCGACCCCCTCACCTACAGGTACTTAACGTGCCAAAGGTCGTCAGATCTAATCCCACCTCTGACACCTGACACTGGGGAAGACCAACATGGCCGGGCTTACCGTAACCCTCCAGCCTCAGGGAGCGTCAGTGGAGCTGAGGGGGTGGAGGAGGTAACCAGGGTGGGGTTGAATTACCTGGAGAGCTGTAGTCAGGGTGGTGTTGAATCACCTGGAGAGTAACCAGGGTGGTGTTGAATCACCTGGAGAGTAACCAGGGTGGTGTTGAATCACCTGGAGAGTAACCAGGGTGGTGTTGAATCACCTGGAGAGCTGTAACCAGGGTGGGGATGAATCACCTGGAGAGTAACCAGGGTGGTGTTGAATCACCTGGAGAGCTGTAACCAGGGTGGTGTTGAATCACCTGGAGAGCTGTAACCAGGGTGGTGTTGAATCACCTGGAGAGCTGTAACCAGGGTGGTGTTGAATCACCTGGAGAGCTGTAACCAGGGTGGTGTTGAATCACCTGGAGAGCTGTAACCAGGGTGGTGTTGAATCACCTGGAGAGCTGTAACCAGGGTGGTGTTGAATCACCTGGAGAGCTGTAACCAGGGTGGTGTTGAATCACCTGGAGAGCTGTAACCAGGGTGGTGTTGAATCACCTGGAGAGCTGTAACCAGGGTGGTGTTGAATCACCTGGAGAGCTGTAACCAGGGTGGTGTTGAATCACCTGGAGAGCTGTAACCAGGGTGGTGTTGAATCACCTGGAGAGCTGTAACCAGGGTGGTGTTGAATCACCTGGAGAGCTGTAACCAGGGTGGTGTTGAATCACCTGGAGAGCTGTAACCAGGGTGGTGTTGAATCACCTGGAGAGCTGTAACCAGGGTGGTGTTGAATCACCTGGAGAGCTGTAACCAGGGTGGTGTTGAATCACCTGGAAAGCTGTAACCAGGGTGGTGTTGAATCACCTGGAGAGCTGTAACCAGGGTGGTGTTGAATCACCTGGAGAGCTGTAACCAGGGTGGTGTTGAATCACCTGGAGAGCTGTAACCAGGGTGGTGTTGAATCACCTGGAGAGCTGTAACCAGGGTGGTGTTGAATCACCTGGAGAGCTGTAACCAGGGTGGTGTTGAATCACCTGGAGAGCTGTAACCAGGGTGGTGTTGAATCACCTGGACAGCTGTAACCAGGGTGGTGTTGAATCACCTGGAGAGCTGTAACCAGGGTGGTGTTGATTCACCTGGAGAGCTGTAACCAGGGTGGTTTGGAAAGAAGAACCCATTCTTGAACAACTCCCCCACATCCACACTCCAGCTCAAGGTCGACTCTTCTGGAAAGGTTTTCAGGGACACACATGCACCGAACAAACCACATTGGAACACGCGTCAAAATAAAGGAACGATGCTTTTCGGAATCACAAAAAACAACCCTGTAATCATTCAATTGACCAACATGAATGCTTTTGGAAATGTCCTCCTTTTTTAAGGCCTAGTTCGTCTCTGTGCTGTTTTCTATAAGTATTCTTATAGAAACTGATTGTTCAAAGTAGTCTGGACGTTCCAAAGACTGGCCTATGCATTGATGAGGTACCTACAGCCACCACACACACAAACACACGCAAACGCACACACACACGCACACACACACACGTACGCACACACACACACGCACACACACACACACACAGAGTCATGCACCCCTCAAGGGGTTAGTGGTCCATACAGGATGAGTTCGAGGTTGAGATAGGGGGAGAGGGGGGGGAGATAGAGGTGGGGGGAGATAGGGCTATGGGAGAGTAGGAGAATAAAGGCAGATTCACTGCAGGTGACAGAGGATTTATGAGTCCAGGCGCCCTGGGGGCCAGAGGAGGCTGGGGGTGAGGGTGGGCAGGGCTGCTGACAGTCACTGTTATGGATGAGCTCTGCGTGGCGACGGCACAGGACCGGGGGGTGGAGGGGGGCGGGGAGAGGGGAGGCGGGGAGAGGGGGGCGGGGAGAGGGGAGGCGGGGAGAGGGGGGGGCGGGGAGAGGGGGGGGAGCAATTGGATTTTTTAGGATGATAGTGAATTATTTATCGAATGGTGCGAGAGGAGGCAAGGTAGACTGATTCTGACTCACTGTAACCCCTGCACCCCACACACACGCACACGCAAGTACAGCATGTACACCCACATTGTGCACACACACACGCGCTCATATACACTTGAAAGGCACACATCGCTTTTTCAAAAGATCTGTCGTCAACCCTCCCTTACTCGTCTCTCTTCATCCCTCCATCCACCCACCTCCCACCTCTCCCTCACTCTCTCTTTAGCCCTCCCCCACATCATCCCACCTCTCACTCACTCTCTCTTTACCCCCCCACATCATCTCAACTCTCCCTCACTCTCTCTTTAAGCACCGCCGCCCCCCCCCCACATCATCCCACCTCTCCCTCACTCTCTCTTTACCCCCCCCCCACACATCATCCCACCTCTCCCTCACTCTCTCTTTAAGCACTGCCGCCCCCCCTCCCACACATCCCTCCATCCACTCCTTTCTCAGAATCCCGATCATTTCACCCACTCACTCGCATTTTCGTGGGAACTTGAGTGTTCCCAGTGTATTCAATTAGTCACTACTGTTTGGCTACTATCAAGCCACAATAGACTGTGCACCTGGCAGTATGACACACACACTCGCAACCCAAACACACACACACACAAACACACACAGCTGCTGGTTGGCTGAGATGATGAGAGGGAGAAAAGGTGGTAATTACACGAGCCTTGTTATACATAACACTGAACACACACACACTCTCTCACACACACACACACACAGAAATACACAGACGGAAACCCACACAGGAAAACAGGACGAAAAAAACTGCAAATGCCTGAGTGGGTGGATGTTTAACGTATGTTATTTTTCCCTCTTTCTTCTCTCTGTCTCTCTCTGTCTGCTCTCTCTCTCTCTCTCTCTCTCTCTCTCTCTCTATCACTCTCGCCCCCATAAACAGAGTCCTTCTCCCAAGGGTCTTCCATTCTCCCGCTCACTCTGAAGGTTGGGTGCTTTGGTTGAAGGCCTCATTTCATGTGTACTCATCCTGAGAGAGAGAGAGAGAGAGGAGAGAGAGCGAGAGAGGGAGAGGGAGGAGGAGGAGAGAGAGAGGAGAGAGAGAGAGAGAGGTTTTGAGGTGTAAGCCCTCAAATTGTCATAGCACCACGCACCACAGAGGGGGAATGTTCTAGAAAGGTATGCTGGTCTGTTTAGGTACACTTGCTGATTCAAGTCATGTCACGACCAAGGAAGAAAACACACACACACAAACTGTGTAAAGCAAACACTTGCTTTTCTATGTAAAAATGTGTGTTTAGAGAGGGAGCGAGAAAGAGACCAAAAGAGCAAGAGAGAGAGAGAGACTTCTGAATGTGATCTAAATGAGATAACAGCAGATGAAGACGTTGACAAAATCACAATATCTTGTCACAGGTCGGGAAAATAAACGTTTCTGCTATTAAGCAAAGACCTAAACATTTAGAAGACATGCATTGGGTGAGACGAGTGATGTGTTCGTTTATGAGTTAGGGGCGGGGTTTGTGAGTTAGGGGCGGGGTTTGTGAGTTGGGGCGGGGTTTGTGAATTAGGGGCGGGGTTTGTGAGTTGGGGCGGGGTTTGTGAGTTAGGGGCGGGGTTTGTGAGAGGGGCGGGGTTTGTGAGTTGGGGCGGGGGTTGTGAATTAGGGGGCGGGGTTTGTGAGAGGGGCGGGTTTGTGAGTTGGGGCAGGGTTTGTGAATTAGGAGCCCGTCTGGTGTGGGTTTATATTAAATCAGTGGCCGCAAGTCAACCCTTCGCTTCATAATAACATCAGTGTTTTGTAAAACAGAAGAGACAGAATGTAGGTCTCACTTTGTGACGGTGTGGTGTGTACAGTCTGTCTGTGTGACTGTGTCTGTGTGTGCCCTCTGGGGGCGTGTGTGTGTGAGAGAGAGTGTGTGTGTGTGTGTGTGTAATACACTCCTAGTTTAACATCAGCAGCTGCCACTCACAGCCTCATCTCCTCACATGCGGATCAAAGAGAGGTCCTATTCAACACAACACCGTATCCAACGGCTTAATCACAGGAACGCTGGCGTGAAACTGAGCCTGACGTCCACTGGCCTGTCTTCCTGAGCCTGACGTCCACTGGCCTGTCTTCCTGACCCTGACGTCCACTGGCCTGTCTTCCTGAGCCTGACGTCCACTGGCTGTCTTCCTGTTCGTCTACTGGCCTGTCTTCCTGTTCGTCCACTGGCCTGTCTTCCTGTTCGTCCACTGGCCTGTCTTCCTGTTCGTCCACTGGCCTGTCTTCCTGAGCCTGACGTCCACTGGCCTGTCTTCCTGAGCCTGACGTCCACTGGCCTGTCTTCCTGTTCGTCTACTGGCCTGTCTTCCTGTTCGTCCACTGGCCTGTCTTCCTGTTCGTCCACAGGCCTGTCTTCCTGTTCGTCCACTGGCCTGTCTTCCTGTTCGTCCACTGGCCTGTCTTCCTGAGCCTGACGTCCACTGGCCTGTCTTCCTGAGCCTGACGTCCACTGGCCTGTCTTCCTGTTCGTCTACTGGCCTGTCTTCCTGTTCGTCCACTGGCCTGTCTTCCTGTTCGTCCACTGGCCTGTCTTCCTGTTCGTCTACTGGCCTGTCTCCTGTTCGTCCACTGGCCTGTCTCCTGTTCGTCCACTGGCCTGTCTTCCTGTTCGTCCACAGGCCTGTCTTCCTGTTCGTCTACTGGCCTGTCTTCCTGTTCGTCCACTGGCCTGTCTTCCTGTTCGTCTACTGGCCTGTCTTCCTGTTCGTCTACTGGCCTGTCTTCCTGTTCGTCCACTGGCCTGTCTTCCTGTTCGTCTACTGGCCTGTCTTCCTGTTCGTCCACTGGCCTGTCTTCCTGTTCGTCCACTGGCCTGTCTTCCTGTTCGTCCACTGGCCTGTCTTCCTGTTCGTCCACTGGCCTGTCTTCCTGTTCGTCTACTGGCCTGTCTTCCTGTTCGTCTACTGGCCTGTCTTCCTGTTCGTCTACTGGCCTGTCTTCCTGTTCGTCTACTGGCCTGTCTTCCTGTTAGTCTACTGGCCTGTCTTCCTGTTCGTCCGCAGCCCTGCTCAGCTGTCAAACTTGGCAACAAAGACCAGTCAAAGAGTCAGTTCTGGATCTCAGCCTGAGTGTGAATCAAAGCGTTGGTGTAGGAGGAGCGGGCGAGAGACCTCGTCACATCTCCTCTCCCTCTCTGCAGTCGCTGACAGGTTTACATTAGTCATTTAGCAGACACTCTGATCCAGAGAGACTTACAGTAAGTACAGGGACATTCTCCCCCCGAGGCAAGTAGGGTGAAGTGCCTTGCCCAAGGACACAACGTCATTCGGCATGGCCGGGAATCGAACCAACAACCTTCTGATTAATAGCCCGACTCCCTAACCGCTCAGCCATCTGACCCCAGGTTACCCCACACGGATGTGGACACACACACATACACACGCGCACGCTGGCATGCAGGAACCACGGACGTACAACGTCTGAAGACAGACTTGTTAGCGAGAACGAAAGCCAGGCTGTGAAAGAGTCCCACAGGGAGTGACCCAGAGAGCAGAGGCAGAGGCAGAGAGCAGAGCAGAGGCAGAGAGAAGAGGCAGAGAGCAGAGGCAGAGAGCAGAGGCAGAGAGCAGAGCAGAGGCAGAGAGAAGAGGCAGAGAGCAGAGGCAGAGAGCAGAGGCAGAGAGCAGAGCAGAGGCAGAGAGAAGAGAGCAGAGGCAGAGAGCAGAGGCAGAGAGCAGAGAGCAGAGGCAGAGAGCAGAGGCAGAGAGCAGAGGCAGAGAGAGTCGGCTGTTCATGGCAGCAGCTGGAAGCACCTTATCTCTGTTAGACATGGAATCAACACCATACACACACACTGGCTGGCCACCTTGTTTATTCCGGCCTTCTGTTGAGGTCCCAGACACACACACACACACACACACACACACACACACACACACACACACACACACACACACACACACACACACACACACTGCCTACACTCACAGGCACGCATACACATGCACAGACACACACACACCTACACACACACCTACACACACACACAGCAGCGGAGGTGTTATAGATGGGAACAATTCTCCCTGCTCCTCTCCAAAGGCCACAGACTGTATTTATAGACACTGAGAATACAGGAAGGTGTACTGTAAGTGATCTCTCACTCCTCCAGGGAGAGGAGCGTAGGGGAGGAAGTGGGGAGAGGAGAGGAAGGGAGGGGGGGAGGAGGAGAATGGGAGTAGAGCAAGGGAAAGGATGGGAGAGGAGAGCAGAAGAGAGGAGGGGAGGGCAGAGCAGAAGAGAGGAGGGGAGAGGAGAGCAGAAGAGAGGAAGGGAGGAGGAGAGCAGAAGAGGAGGAGGGGAGAGGAGAAGAGAGGAAGGGAGAGGGAGAGCAGAAGAGAGGAGGGAGGGGAGAGCAGAAGAGAGGAGGGGAGAGGAGAGCAGAAGAGAGAAGGGGGAGAGCAGAAGAGAGGAGGGGAGAGGAGAGGAGAGCAGAAGAGAGGAGGGGAGAGGAGAGCAGAAGAGAGAAGGGGAGAGCAGAAGAGAGGAGGGGAGGGAGGAGAGCAGAAGAGAGGAGGGGAGAGGGAGAGCAGAAGAGAGAAGGGGAGAGAGCAGAAGAGAGGAGGGGAGAGCAGAAGAGAGGAGGGGAGAGGAGAGCAGAAGAGAGGAGGGGAGGGAGAGCAGAAGAGAGGAGGGGAGAGCAGAAGAGAGGAGGGGAGAGAGGAGAGCAGAAGAGAGGATGGGAGAGCAGAAGAGAGGAGGGGAGAGGAGAGCAGAAGAGAGGAGGGGAGAGGAGAGCAGAAGAGAGGAGGGGAGAGGAGAGCAGAAGAGAGGAGGGGAGAGGAGAGCAGAAGAGAGGAGGGGAGAGCAGAAGAGAGGAAGGGAGAGGAGAGCAGAAGAGAGGAGGGGAGAGGGGAGGAGAGTAGAGGAGAGGAGGGGAGAGGAGAGCAGAAGAGAGGAGGGGAGAGGAGAGCAGAAGAGAGGAGGGGAGAGGAGAGCAGAAGAGAGGAGGGGAGAGGAGAGCAGAAGAGAGGAGGGGAGAGGAGAGCAGAAGAGAGGAAGGGAGAGGAGAGCAGAAGAGGAGGAGGGGAGAGCAGAAGAGAGGAGGGGAGAGGAGAGCAGAAGAGAGGAGGGGAGAGGAGAGCAGAAGAGAGGAGGGGAGAGGAGAGCAGAAGAGAGGAGGGGAGAGGAGAGCAGAAGAGAGGAGGGGAGAGGAGGAGAGCAGAAGAGAGCAGGGATAAGGAGAGTATGTCGTAGGCTGTGTGTTGATGTGCTTTAACAACAACAGAGATGCCCAGAACCTTGCACCAGCTCAGCACAAGCCTGTATTCTATCACGTCCGACCTCCATGAGTGTCTGGAATGCTGGCTGGACACACAGCCCTGCAGAACCCATCCATCCACACACACCAGGAGCCTGGCTCCCAAACCTGAGCCAGTCACACGCTGCTCACCACCCAACATGGATCACCCTCATTAGGCTACTGAGGGGAAAAGAACATCTCTTGGGATGATGATTGTATCTTAAAAAAAAGAAAAATGTAAAAACAAGGATATTTCATGGCGAGCACCATGAAGACCCTCCAGTCCATCCACCCTCCATCCACCCTCCTCCAACCCCCTCGGCCCCCCAGCCTGCCAGACCCACAAACTCCCCAGTCTCCTATTTCCTTATCCTCCAGGCCCCAGCCCACCTCCAGCCAATTCATCCCCACAGTGCCCCCATCACAGCCCCCATCACGTGCCCCCCCCAGGGCTCCAGACCAGCCCCCACCCTCAGCACTGTCAGAACTCCTCCAGTTGATTAATAGATGGGCGGGCAGGTAATCCTACCCCCATGCCCCCTCCTCAGACCCCGGGCATGGGACAGATAACATCCTGGTTTCAGGTATGTGTGGTTGTGCGTGTGTATACACATGCAACAGACATGTATGCATGACTGTATGTCTTTGTGTGCTTGCTTGTGTGTGTGTGTATGCATGTGTGTGTGTGCTTGCGTGTGTGTGTGGATGCTTGTGTGTGTGTGGATGCTTGTGTGTGTGTGGATGCATGTGTGTGTGTGTGTTTCCTTTCTTTGTGCGGGTCTATACATGCATGTTTTTAAACGAGTTCCTGGAGGTCCTGAAAGATGACTCCTGACTTGGAACAAAGCTTCTCGTGTCAAGTCTGTGTGTGTGTGTGTTTGTGTGTGTGTGTGTGAGAGAGAGAGAGAGAAGGATAGAGAGAGACGGGTGCAGGGGGAATGGGGTGGTACATTCTTCCAATTCTCCAAATCCCGAACCCTGTTGAGACACAAAGGTGGAGGGTTACGTCATACAGGAGAAGGAGCTGGCGTTCCCTCTGAGGCCTCTGCTTTCATCATCCTGATAAGCCTCACTCTGGAACTTCACTATCTACACACACACACAGAATGCAACCGGATCAAAGGGACCAAGATCCACACAGCCCATAATGAGGTTGGCAGGACAACCTCACCTCACCTCACCTGGGTGATGTGTCGACGAGCGCTAGAGCTTCATTAGAAGCCTCCATTCCTGTTAACTCATAAAAAGCTCCGACATCACTTCCTGTGAGAGGAAGAACACAGGAAGTGATGAATGTGACCGGCTGAAGATCACTGTTCCAGCGGGACTGACAGGTGGTGAGTCACCACACAATCACGTAGATACCTTTAGGTATGCAACGGCACGCCTGCCTGAGGTTACCATGGTTTCGGGATGCTCCTTGTCTCATGGTCTACCCTACACTAACCACTCTCCCAAAGGTCTGAGGGAGGGTTCCCATAGCAACCCCACATTTGAAGTGCTGGGCTTGTGGCAGGTGGGAGGGGAGCAAGGAGAGAGAGAGTGGGGGGTGCTGTCTTGGTGATCTCAGTTGTAAATCACCCCAAACTCACAAACAAGCTATACGTTTAAGGCTCTATACGGAAATGTTGCCAACAAACTTTTTGTTTCAGCGAAGCTTTTAGGAATGTGGGTGCAGACTCACTGATGTTGACGATGCAGCTTCATTCACGTATCGTTCCCAGAGCGACGATCCCGACTGCCCTGTTAACAGAAGCAGGGATTATCCTTTAGTTTCCAATTTGTTTTCTAAATTGAGGTCCCAAACATAGAGACTCATACAGATATATCTTAGTCTCTCCTTCCCTGGTTCTAGATCATCTGTTTTCCTCTTAAGCCTTTTGCATTCGATCTGACAATATCAATCACGACAATTCAAATTGTAGGATGTTCTGATTCGCTACGAAATAAATTCCACCCCGACTGCTTTGTAAAGTCCTAGAGAGTGTCCTAGTGTCAGCTGCCGCTGCAGTCTGAGTTCAGCCAGGAAGTCAGAACACGGGAGAGTTTTCACACATCCTCATCTCATCCTGTTTGGATGTTTTCCCTGAAGGATCAAGTCACAGGCAATAGGGATGACCCTCACCCCTAGTTTACTGATCACTTTCCTCTCACGGAGGAAAATACTTCCCACGAGCGTCGGAAATCCTTGAAAGTTTGTGTATTCAAAAAATGTTTGATAATGTGAGGCCTTGATGGGTTTTGGAAACGAAAGAGAAAGGACCTTGAAAGTTCTTGACTCTGTCGTTGCGTGCTGTCTGCCAGAAATGGCTATTTAAGATACATGCATCATTCCACAGTGTTTCTCAGCCTCCCCAGCTAAAACAGAAGCTCGCCATCTTTTGACCGATGACACAACTACCTCATAAGCCCTCATGTGTGTCCTCTCTGGCAAACAGAGCAAACATCTTCATGCAACTCTCTGGGACTGTAGTGTTTCAGGATACACATCTTCATGCATCTCTCTGGGACTGGAGTGTTTTAGGATACACATCTTCATGCATCTGTCTGGGACTGTAGTGTTTCAGGATACACATCTTCATGCATCTCTCTGGGACTGTAGTGTTTCAGGCATCTTCATGCAACTCTCTGGGACTGGAGTGTTTTAGGAAACACATCTTCATGCAACTCTCTGGGACTGTAGTGTTTCAGGATACACATCTTCATGCATCTCTCTGGGACTGTAGTGTTTCAGGCATCTTCATGCAACTCTCTGGGACTGTAGTGTTTCAGGATACACATCTTCATGCAACTCTCTGGGACTGGAGTGTTTCAGGATACACATCTTCATGCATCTGTCTGGGACTGGAGTGTTTTAGGATACACATCTTCATGCATCTCTCTGGGACTGTAGTGTTTTAGGAGGACGAGTCCAACAGCTGATCTACAGCGACAGGTCGTTAATGTGATGACATGCAGAGAGACAAGTCCTTTCGGGAAAGAACACATAATTATTACGGGAACGGACTTATTATGGAATTACAAAGAACTAGTTAGCACATGATGTTCCGTCAGCTTTAGCCTTCCGGTGGTTGTCATGACGCCGCGTACTGGGTTCCAGAGGACAGATGTGCTCGTCCTGTGACATCACCAGCCGGCCCCTGCTCTGCAATCACCCTCTCGACAAGCCAGACGTATAGAAGCAAACAGTCATAATTACATACATCCACGCCGCGGCAGAGCAGAGAGGGTCTGTTCAGACTTCTAGATCATTCAGCGGCCATTTGTTCCCCTGAACGCTTCGCCTTTGTCTCCGTCGTACGAGAGGAATAACAGTCCCGTTTTAGCTCCTTTCAACGCCAGCCAGAAACGTCTAGTTATTATCCTACCTCCCCCCCCCCGCCGCCCCTCACTCCCTCCTCCCCCCCCCCGCCCAACAAACACAGCTGTGATGTCAGTCAGAAGAGGCTTGGTCCACCCTGCTGTTAACGTAGGACTCTCCGAGCCTCACCACTGACGCCTGTCAGTTCCAATCAACACCTACATCTCTCAGCCTTCCCGCCTTCCCGCCTCCCCTCCAACCCTCCCCCCTCCCCTCCAGCCCTCCCCCCCTCCCCTCCCACCCCTCAGCCTTCCTGAGAGGTCCTCCAACGAGAGGCAGCCAATCAGACGACCAACGCAGTTTATACTGCCCCCGAGCCTCCCACTGATTGGCTGCTTGTTCCCATGGGAGATTGGTTGGATTGATGGAGTTGTTCCACCCTGGACCAGGTCTAAAGAGTGCTCCACACTGGTCTAAACATTGTTTTGCCCAAGACCATGTCTTCTGTCGAGCACATAACACATGCTTCATCTCTTTGAAAATATGTAGAATCCTGAGGTAAACATTGTCTATTTTCAAACGTTATAAGGTGGTTTATCTGATTCATTCAAGTATCTTACACCCAGGCTTTCAGCTGCATACAAATATAAGGTGTCGAAACATTCGATAACAGGGACATGGCTACCTCTTAAATGTACATAATTATTATTATTATTACTTGCCGTAATGATGTGCTTCTCCAATGACCTGTTGTGCTCCAGTACACTGTGACCCTCAGAGATTAGCTGCAGCAGAGAGCAGAGCCTGACAGCTCTGTTGGCTGTTGCTGTGAGGTAACTCTGAACGCCAGGCAAACAGGGTATCCATGGTGACCAGTTGGCTATGTTCTGGAATGGCCCGGGGCAGGCAGTCAATCTCCCCGGTTCTCAATCAG
The DNA here is from genome assembly GCA_903064625.1 of Mallotus villosus. NCBI lineage: Eukaryota > Metazoa > Chordata > Actinopteri > Osmeriformes > Salangidae > Mallotus > Mallotus villosus. The sequence goes on along the minus strand of CAEFZP010001218.1, from coordinate 113,173 downwards.
GTCCTCCCCGTTAATAACCCCAGTCAAACACACACATGCACACACACACAGACACACCAACACACACACACACACACACACCAGCACATGCACATGTAGGTGGTGAATCGTACAGGCCGGAGACGCGTGTGTTCGTCAACGGCGCGGGAGACACCACCGTAATTCTGGTTGAATGTTCAGGGAGATAATGACTCGTTATTAATATCTGACTCCAATTTTAAGAATGTGCACAAGTACGTTACCTGTAACCTCGAGCGCCAAACAGTTAATGACATAAAACTCTGACGTAGGTACACATCGTCTGCTGGATCAGAGCATCGACCCTAAAGTATGCGTGTTCACTAAACAGCCGTTTATCTCTGCTATAATATGGAATTTAACCAAGGACCTAGCATGTAAATCGACACTGTAAAGTGACTCAGAGGCCTTAAGTTTAAAACGTACACCAAGAGTCCCTGTTTATAAGTAGTTAATAGCCGTATCCACCCGGCTAGATCAAGGTTTACACCGCCGTAGCGTGATAGATACGTTTCAAGGAGAACAAGCAACGTTTAAATGTGCAATAATCGTTTATTATCTAAATAGCAAGATAATCAATACAATGATGATAGAATATCATCAAATACAAACATACCTTCAGAGCAATGGTTAAACAAAAGGTATTCACAATGAAGACTAGATGCCTAATGCACCGGAGCTTGTATAGTACAAAAAACTCGAAGTATTGGTAAAAACGTTTCCTTATATCCACCCAACCTTGGCTAGAAATTGGGACACCGGCCATATGACAGAAAAGTGTTCTAACGCATACAAATTCAAATTGGATCCTTAATCAAGGCGGCAGCAGACCAAGTGGTTCCCTTGCAAGACAAGGGGATATGTTAAACACATGTTGGTCTTCTGCAAGCACAAACTCTGTAAACCCTGTAAAGGTACATGTTACAGTATCAACATTAGTACTAGAATGTAATACATAAAATAAGAAACAAAATCATATCAAACATGACATTAAAAGCTGTTTAGAACTATATTTACAAGAACACAACTTTTAATGATAATTTCAGAGTCTTCCTCTGTTCATCTTCCTCTTCACTGTTGAGACCACCTCTCCAGAGGTGTGTCATTCAGGTGTGATTGACATTTTAGCATTCATGTAAATCGATGACTGTCCCAGACGAGTGTCTGGGTGACCAGTGACAAAGGGGCTGCCAAAACAGCCCTACAGATTCCTCCTTTTGTTCCCATGGAACACCAGAAGGTTCAGGGGAACAGAGTAATAGAGACCATGGCTGTTCGGAGGGAATTGATGAGATGCTTAAAATAGCAACATTGGAACAGTGTGACAGCTAAAATGAGGAGGCTGGCGATGACACACCCACGGAACACCCAGTCCCACCAGGTGTAGGCTTGTTGAGCATAGAGGGTTGACGCACTTGACAGGATCCTTGCCGTTTTCTTTGCCAGGTTAACCTCCACCTGTGCTTGAGCAAGGTGGTAGTTTGTGTCCTGGATCAGTTCCTGGACTACCTGCATTGTGTCAGCAAAGGTTCTGGTGCTTTCCTCATAAAAGGTGTCTTCCCACCAAGGAGAAACGTCACTGTCCATGGGCATCCTTCCCAGAATGTTCAGTTCACCCATGGTAAAGTCATCCCTCACCTCCAGGCAGAAGGTGTGGTTAGCTGGGCAGGTTAGACCTCCGTATGAAAAGGAAGTCATTTCACTGACCACGCACCACTGTGTGAGAGATACTTGAATAGCATCAGAATAAGCATGAAGTGAATTAACATTGATCAATTTTGTGTCATTAAAGGACACAGGCTGTAATGTATTACATGTACAAATAACATAACTTGAAGTCTCATGACAGCAAGAACGAGTGGTAAATAAAACGTCATCACCCTTAACAGTCATATAGCCGGTAATATGGTCCCACTTGATAATTTGGTCTTTAACAATGACGCCCAGGGAGCGTATGGTAGTGGAATTTGGAAAAACTTGGTTGGGGTGTATAAATGGAAAAGTCACATAAAAACCAATACAACCTTCACATTCATTATTGTCATACATCATTATAGTGGACAATAACTCAGTGTAATGGATATTTTTCATGTTGGTGGAGTTGAACCACCTGTTCAGGTCCAACAGGGAAACAAGGTCAGTTAATGCATGACGAGGAGTTTTTCGAAGTCTAAGGTCAAGAATCTCCTGACGCGCAGCAGCGTACAAATCCTGAGCATAACTTCTACATGCTAATTCAGACTCTAGATTGTGTGTCTGATTAAACATTGTATGACTAAGCAACAATAGAGCCTTGGCTTCTGAGCTCACTGCCTTAATTATGTTATCACTGCTACTTGTGATATGTTGGAAACCTGTTGCAATTTGATTTGCAAGCCATGTGCTGTATTGTGATTGTCTAGTTATCTGATAGGTGTTGGCTAAAGAATTACCAGTGCCAAAAAGACCTGTTACATCAGCAAATAAGTCACGCTTAGAGCGTGTTTGTGGAGCTGGGGACTGGACAGCTAGCCTATCCTTGTAATCAGATACTAGGTCATCAATACGTGACTTGAGCCATGCAAATGTAGTGTCATGTGGGGTGCAGTGTGAGAGATATGCAGATAATACATTAGAAATGTTATAAGAAACATGCACCATAATCAAATTAACATCATGCAAAAGGGTCTTGTTAATGTTCCCTTTAATAAGCCCCCCCTTGGGGACAGGATAGGTTTTTGGACACTGTGTTGGCTTGTGGTAACCACATGTAGATAAGTTAAAACACTGTGTAGGTGTCCAAGTACAATTTTTTAAATTTGTCCAAAGTGTGGGACTTGTGGCACACGAACCAACACAGTACATACCTTCTCGTCGTTTTGTCCAAACAAAGGGTTTGGGTTTTGTGTAGTCTTCTGCTGGGGAAGAAAGGTCAAACAAGAAGGACGTGTACCCAAAATGTGTTCTATTATGTGGTTCTATGTGTGTACACTTGTACATGGCTTGGCTGAGATCTGTGGTGTTGTAACACTTCTTAGGATCTAAGCCATTGTTATTTTGCGAATATATAGTGTCTAATGTGCCTCGGGTGGCATCTTTTTCAATGCTTAGTTTAAGCCAAGTGGTGTGATTAAACATCATATCATTTACTGGTATGTGTCCTATAGAGCTCTGGGTAGGAGGATGGGTGGAGCCTGACTTACAGCAAATTCGTGTAGTACAATTTAGTCCTGGTTCTACTCCAGGGGGCCATGTGACTATCTGTCTGGGTAAAATCGGAAGTGATGTAGTTGTGAATGGCCCTTTGAAAGATCTCCATACCCATCTCCCACACTTCAGAGAGTGACTGAGTTCCACTCGCTGCCCCAATTCGATGCAGGTTGGTCCTGTCACCTTCCTGGCATCCGGGGTCCATGGAACGGCAGCTGTCAGTCTAGAAACACAATAAAACAAATCTCTACAAGGTTAGTTGTGAACAACAGCATTTTAGGTTTTTCCCTTGAATTGTTTGCATTGGGACATGTGGTACCATTTCAATTTGTTCTTGGCTTTGACAGCCAGACAGCTGTTGCATACAGATTTTACTTCATATGGACCATGCCAGCGTGGCGCAAAGGCATTCTCTTTCACAAAGACCCTGATCATTATCATGTCGCCTTCAGTGAAGAGTGTCTCGGACCCTGGGTCAAATGCAGCATCATTGCATTTGTCACTCTGCTGCTGTCTCAGAGATGCCTGTGCATACAGCACAGTCAGTCTGTTTTGGAGTTGTTTCAAAACAGTTTGCTGTGTAGTCTGTATAAGAGGGCCCTGGGGCCTGTACTACGAAGCAAGATTTGGCGTTAGCGAGGTAACTTCAGGTTCAACCCAGGGTTTTCTGTACTACGAAGGTGGATCACTTGTTATCGGGGGTAGATCGCCATGGTAACATATGCTGAACGGCTAACCTGGTCGGGAGCAGGTTATAGTTGGAGATCAGAGATCAACCGGTATAAAAGCCCCGCCCACTAACTCATTTTCGAGGATAATGGCGTTACCGTTCATAGAAGATGTGGAGCTTGGTGCGCGGATATTGAGAGGTGCGCTCAGAACAGCCAGAACATCAGTTTCAGAAAGGGTTTTAATCGCCATGAAAGTTTGCACAGACAAGAAATTTGCTTTGGCAGGAAGGTGCGTCGTTAAACATATAGGAATCCTAAAAAAATAATATGAGATCTAACTATAGGAAAAGTACATAGACTAGCAATGCTTAGAATGTGCATATGCAATGCATAGCGTTGCGTTATTTCGCTACGGGTACTTTTATGTAGTGTCATGTTGATATGTTATTCCTATTCAATGGGGTACGTACGTGTCTCCCCTTAACCTCTTCTGCTGTTCTTGGGTTGCTTTGACCCATTTTCTAATTATTTCCATATCAAAATGTTGGGTTGGTAAATGGCATATTTGATCAATATTCAGCAACCACATATGGCATACGTACTGGCGCATGACTATTAGTTTCATGGTTACCTCTGTATGGCACAGTGGGACGACAGTGGGTGGTGGCAGCAACACCACTATATTTCCTGTCACTGCAGAGGACAGTAATACATTCCACTTAGTATTGCTAGTTTATGTACCCTTAGTATAGATAGTCCACATATTTAAATGTAAGGTTCCTATGTTTTTATTGTATGCACCTTCCTGCCAAAGCAAATTCCTTGTCTGTGCAAACTTTCATGGCGAATAAATCCCTTTATGATTCTACATTTCACATCTACAATATTCATAAAAAATTGTTGGATGAACATGGTCACATAGATCACTTGAAAAATACATATGCCTGGGTTACCGAGCTGCTGCCACCAGGGTCTGAAGAAGTGCCACTTCCACTCCTTCCATCATGGGGCGACCCTGGTAGCTGGAGAGGGCCAGCTCCTCAGCAAGAGTGAAGTCCTGTGGAGGAGCAATTTCATTGTTCTATAGGCCCTTTGTAGCTATACCAATATCCTACAAAAAGTATTGCCTATGCTACTTACCGTTTAGAATTATGTTTTGATATTTATTTTTTATTTGCTCCCACGATCGTTTGCCACTTCCAGGGTTGCAACTAAAATAATACAGCAACAAAAGTTTAACGTTATGGAATGCACACGTGTAATTATGGTCACATCTTGTGCCTGGGACAGTGATATCAATAAGTCATACGTAGTTTACGCATTGACAGCGTCTGCTATTTTCTACCAGTTTAGCAGCAGCGAATTCGTTGATTTTTGCCTGTATTATATGTCTGTATTCCTGATATGTTTGTGTAACAATATTTCACGCAGGAGGAGTAGACAAAGTTTGTAAGATTATTGTCCGGAATGTCCGCTCCTCTTCCGTGACATATGCGGCTCTTGTTTTGTCCGTGTTTGCGATTGGATATACGGTGCAAACACCGCCCCTTTATGTGAACGCGCACATCTCTAGATTAGAAAGATCTGGGTTGAGTTAGAGAGTTGATAACCGCCGTCGTGATACCGTTAATCGTGATTGCGATTGTCTCGCTTTGTGTAGCCGGGTAACTGAGAGTAATCCAGAGCATGTTGATCTTGATTCGTAGTACAGGCCCCTGCTCGCTAGGTGGTTAGTTCCATGCCATACTCTGAGTTTTACCTATCCCCTCCCACTTTCTGAGTTTGATAGCGTTGGAAGACATGGGATATCGTTTCCTGGTTCAGCCGAGCGATCTCGAACAAAATTAAATTCGCTTAGTTATACGTCAGGAGACGATTTTAAGACTGCGATTTGATGTGCTTTAATTCCCTGATGAATGCCTAAGTTAACGTTACCGTTTCCCGTCACAATCTGTAATTTATTTGAGCAACATTCTCAGCCCTTGGGTCTTCATCGCTAGTGTTATACGCCGTGGACGTGCACACCGAATTGACCAAAAGCTTTTTGGCACTGAAATAAAGACAAATCATTGAAATTGTAGGATTTGGTCTTCTTGCCTATAATTGGAAATATAACAATGAGTAGCCTTGGTTTGAAGGAAGATGGGAAACTGAACAGTGTATTAACATTAACCAAATAATGCCAATACCAATTGCAGTTATTTGACTCTGGGTTAAATCAAAGCAATAATGGTCAAATTAAGGTGAAATAATATAATCATGTAGCCTAATCATATTGCAAATGAATGAAATCAATGAAGGTTAACTAGGCCTACTCTACCATGACTATTGTAAACCAGAGATACAGCCAGAGCTGAGGAGAAGGTCTCAGGAGATCAATCATCCACTGAAAAATGCTTCACAATTCCTTTTAATACCCAAGAACAACTACAATCATACCACAATCTTGACCCTTTCTTATCAACATGACAATGCTACAGTAAGTTACACAATGAGATGGGAGAGCCATCAAGTTGAGACTCCATCCATAGTTTACCATATGAGAGGTGGGGGCAGGTTGATAGCCTTACAAGGTCAGCCTTTATTCTTCTGCCCTAAGTAGCCTACACCATCTCTTGGTCAAAATAGAAATTCAGCAAATTCAACAATTAATATTCATATAGGTTATTGTTCCTACAATTAACATCACCTGTGACCATGCATCCTCCCGTAACTGGAGTTCCAGTAAGTCTTTTTCGAGATGAGTCTTTATTCGTCTACCCTAAGTAGGCCTACACCATCTCTTGGTCAGTTTTGGGCACTTTTTTCATGAGGTACAGTTTGTACAACTCATTTATTTGTAACTATATAGGAATACATGAGATTACATTAGCTACATTTCACAGTTCCACATGCAAAATACACCTGCCATTAAATGAACATCTCACTGTAGCATCCATGCTCTGTTCAACAGGATTAGAATGTGCAAATCTTTTTTATATTAATTATTCTCATAATGTCAGTGTTACTGACAATTCCGTACAAGCCTGTCAATAATAGTAGCCTATACATGGGGAGAGAACTAGTAGCTACCACATCATTCTCTGCATCCATTTCTGCGGCAGCAGTCAATGTCTTTTCGTCATAATCATCATTATCATCTTTTGATGAAAAGCATTCTGTTGGGGGAAACTGCTTGAAATAGGCACCAATTGATATTCACTTAGGCCTATTATGTCGAATATGATTAAAACAAAGGTGACGTCGAGGCTACAATCACAAGCGTCTAGCCTAAGCAAAATATGCATTACCTGTTTGTAGTATGTTTTTATATTTAATAAAACATTGAACATGCTATTTTATTAAGTCCACCACTTTTTCTCCTGTGATATTAACGGACAGTGGGGTTCAAAGTATGGACTGGGTATACATTCAAATGTATGCTCGGCAGCAATTGTCTCCCATGCCACTTGTACACTGCTACAGCCGTGTTGCTTTTTTTCGGAATATGTGCTTGACCATAAACACGTAATAAAACTTGAATCTGAAGTTTGGTGAAGTCGGACCACGTTTTTTGTCGCCGGGTGGCATGGTGGATCCTAGTATCGGAGCTCCATTGATGTTGGCTTTCGATAGTTCTCATGCCCGCGCTTAACTCTGAGTTGACGTACTCCGAGTTGAGTTAACTAATTCATATCAGCTTTTCTGGAACCGAAGTTTCGGAGTTTCCCATGTTAGAGTAACTCAACTCAGAGTTCAGGGTTAATCTCAGAGTTTGTTAAAACCCGCTACCTGGAATACCCCCCAGGGAGGGATTCCAGAAAGCAGGGGGGTATTCCAGGTAGCGGGTTTAACAAACTCTGAGATTAACCCTGAACTCTGAGTTGAGTAACTCCGAAATGGGAAACTCCGAGAATTCGGTTCCAGAAAAGCTGACATGAATTAGTTCAACTCGGAGTACGTCAACTCAGAGTTAAGCGCGGGCAAGAGAACTATTGAAAGCCAACATCAATGGAGCTCCGATACGAGGATCCACAATGCCACCCGGCGACAAAAAACGTTGTCCTACTTCACCAAACTACAGATTCAAGTTTTATTTCGTGTTTATGGTCGATTTAATTAAACTATTAACAGAATTAAACTGTTACCAAACCCCGTAGGAAGGACGGCAAAAACATATTTTCCATCGACAAATGCCTTGATTGCGTTTCTCTGTTCCTCTTTCAAAATGAATGCGATGTCGACGATCAAGGCATTTGTCAATGGAAAATATGTTTTTGCCGTCCTTCCTACGGGGTTTGGTAAAAGTTTAATTTATTAGGTCTATCCAATTGAGCGAAGAGGCATTTGTTTTCCGGTTTCGTTTAAAACACACCTCATACATAGTCACAGCCTACGGGAGAGTTCTCAGACTCATATTCTGACCAGAATGATGAGGATGACAACGTCAGGCTACCCCAGACCAAGCCCCCACCCCTTGGTTTGAGGCAACGGCCCCGGTGGATGTAGGTGGTATTGCATTTTCGATTTGGCTTCCGGCTCTTCCGGTCGTTTTTAATCTATTAAATCAACATTTACAAAACTATCTCCCCCCAATAATTTTTGTTCGATACTCGAACCTGACTCATAGCCTACTTCTAGCTTTTTCATAGAATACTTTTTCCAGATTTTTGCTATGTTTGAAACCAATTCGAAATGGGTAAACTAGCACCCAATTTATTTGCTTACGTCAAGAAAACTTGACTCGAAACTTGTTCGCGGACAGGGGACGAGCACACAACGGAACATCAGCAAGTCGCTGATTTACCTGATCTGAATGAGAACAAGGAGAAGGATTTGGTAATCTAAAATTGCCTGCCTTAATTGTAGCACGTTTTACAAATGCTTGCACATATAGGCTACATGACGGTTGTTTGTAGAGTTTATTTCCGTTATTTTAAAGCATATTTAACCATTTTGTAGGCTAATGAACGCGATTATTCTCATTGCATGACAAAGTAGGCTAATTATAGCCTAATATAATTAGTTTTAATATCGTGGCATGTTACGGCGTCATTGTAGATACATGTTATTCTGGAGCAAAGACGAAGATGAATAAATCATGTCTGATAACGACAATATTGTTATGGTCGTTATATTGTTAGAACTGTAGGCCTATGTCAGTTAACACTACAACGATGGCATTAACAAGCTAGTAATAGTAAGCAACACTCATCATCATTATAGTAACATAGGTAGGCTATCCTATAGGCTTAATTTAGCTTGCTTTGCCGAGCTAGAACAACGACGGAGCCAGATATTCAAGCTTGCTGTTTCTTTAATCCAACACAATACTTAGCAGTCAAACTAAAAACACGGAGCAAAAAGAACAACGTATAGGCATTGCACGTATAATATTACAGTAGGGTGGATTCAGGTATATTGGGACATTTTTTGTAATTTTATCTTCTGTGTTTAAGTTTGTCATCAAGTTCTAAAAATAACACAACACATGAGACATTTCTGAATTCCTCAAGGTATCCACATTATTTGAGTGTAAAAAATAAGTCTTTATGATATTTTATAAATGCATGGCTCACTATTTTAGTGCAGTTGACACAAAACTAATTTAAAGCAACTTGTTTGGTAATTTGGGACAGTATGTTTGGTAATTTGGGACATCATCAATTCATGGGTGTAGAGTAAAGTATTGAACAATAATTTAACATTTTAATAGATTTGTTAACCATAAAATGTTCTCTAAGTACTATTATTATTATTTCAGAGTATATAATATCCTAATTTTCAGGATATTATTGACATAAAATAATCTGACCCAAATTACAAGACCCACTACACACAGCTCTGACAGCTAGCAACCTTAGCCTCTAATTCCTTTTGCTAAAGATTGCCTAGGATACATCACTTAGGTTTTGTGTTGTTATAAATGTGACTTTTTCACTTTTAATCAGGTTATTTGTGACTAAACTATTAACACATTTCATTTTACACCCTAAAAATGCTGTCCCAAATTACCTCAAACATACTGTCCCAATTTACCACACCATGTTTGGTAATTTGGGACACCAAGAAAATGTTCAAATTAAATTAATATAAACATAATTTCAAATATTTTGATTTAGATTTTAGTACACTATTACATCACACATATTGTATCAACATTGGTGTCCACATAAAATTAAGCATATACATTTTACAGCCTTATATTAAAATCCACATAAAGCACATGTCATTCTTCTCATCTCTTGATTTTCGGGGTCAACTTCCTGTTTGATGCTGACCACACACCCCTGTGTGATGCCACGTACGTTATGTCATGTGACTTTAGTTATATGCTTCCTAAGCAATGTATCAGCACCCCTAACTTTACCATAGCCTTTTCAAGGCAGAAGTAAAATGCCTTTTCCTTATGCTGTCCCAAATTACCTGATGTCCCAATATACCTGAATCCACCCTATTGATTTTCGTAAGTTCAGTATCTGCTTCACATGTATCTGCTTCTTTGCCAAAGAGTCAAATAACTAATTAGTATTGGCAATATTTGGTTAATGTTAATACAATGTTCAGTTTCCCATCTTCCTTCAAACCATAGGGAATTCGTTTCTGTGTTTTGGCCAATATTGACCCCCTACAATGTTGAAATAGATGGACGATAGGCTCATCGAAGTTTGCCACCCGGAAGTAAGTTATTTGTTGTTGTGACGTCACGTTGAATTGTCGTATAGAGAGTATCTGACAGACATTAGAATGTTTATATTATGTTTCCATGGAGACGGCTTGCTCTCTAGAGTTCTGCTCTTTGTCTCCATGGAAAATGTAAACATTCTAATGTCTTTGCAAAACCCAGAGATCAAACTTCATGTTCATACATTACCACAATCAATACTGAAGATACTCTCTATATCAACTGTTCAACTCTATATCAAACATATTCTATCATTGAGGTCCCCTGTTGTAGAGGCCCCCACGATGGATTGGATCAAAGCAGATGACAGAGTCCTGTTCAATCCCATAAAGGTATTGGATATTTCTGTGTTGTCTGTTTTAAAGTAGTAGATTTATTATTTAAATGATGATTTGTTTCAATCTATTACATTTAAAATGCATTTCTTTGTTCATAGGACTTCTATATAGCAGGCACATATGGCCAAGCATTACAACTGTGTTGGGGATCTGAGTTATATTCTGAACCGGTAAGGTGTCTCCCATGAAAATGTAAAAAACTCAATAAACTCAAAACAAATGTAGCTTTTCAAGAGATGTAACTGGTCATCTCTGCTCTTGCAGCTGAAAAGCCTGATCCACTTTATGGATTTGAAGAGAAAGGGGGAAGTGCCACTGGAAATAACGGAGGTCATCTTCCGTGATTGGCTGGTTTCTCAAAGCAAAAAGTCCTTAACTTCACGGTAAATTCCTCGTCAGTAGGATCATCCAACACTGTTGAACCAAAAGTTACAATGTGGTTAAAACACCAGGGATTTAGAAAGAAACAGAAACCCCGGAACTACTGTGTTGTTTTCTGTGAAGGTTGTGGAGGAGCGCTCTGGAGGACAGATGTGAGCTGGCCTGGCTGGTAAGCACACTGTCAGAGGAACAATCAGACTGACCAAAACACACTGACCTTCAGATGGATCTCCACACTCAAATGAACATCCTAAATCATCTGTTTCCTTGTAGACCTATGAGATCAACTGCATCCTCAAGTCGGCCAACATGCTGTGTGAAGCTGGCAATAGGGTGGAGGCATGGCGTGCTGCATCAGCCTCCAACCAGTAAGACCAGTCTGTCCACATCAGGCTTGTTCCAGAAGTGGAACGCTGTTCGGTATTAATCCTCAAAGGACTGTGGATTCAGGTACCGTCCTCATTCTCTTTCTTTCCTCCGACCAACGGCAGGCTCTGCACCCGTGTTCAGAATGGTGTAAAAACCATCATGGCCGACTCCTCCAGGGAGCCGAGCTCCCCCACCCTCCTCAGCCCCAAACAGTTGTTGGTGGAGCTGGTGCCCAGGGTCCTCATGGCCCTGTGGCCCCACTCCAAGATCCACACTAACCTGGCTCTATCGGACATGGCTGTCGGAATGGCGGCGGCCATCTTAAAGAGGATATCCTCTTCTGACACAGAGGCCGGTGATGTGATTCAGATTTGTTTTTCCCAGGACAGGTGCTTTAAGACCGTAGACGCCATCCTGGGTAAAACCTCCGTGATGTTCCTGCCAGACCTCTTGGCTGAGGCCCTCGACACTCGGTGTCTGAATCTTCTCACCCTTCTCACCGACGTCATGGGCGGTCATGTCTTGGTCCTGTTTGGGATGGCCCCAGACACCAGTGTGGAGACTGGGCAGAGCTCTGAGGTGATGTCAGCTGCCAAAGCCACGGAGGTTAGTGACTTAGTGACAGGTTCAATGAATGGAGCTTCAGCTATTAAAACTGTTAATATCTCTACACAAACATTGAACTCCAACTGTGGGATATCCCATCCATAAATGTCATACTGCATGTGTTTTACATTGAAGGCCCTGATGGATGGTGACTTCATAAGAAACCCTCACAAAATGGATGCCCCAGTCATTGAGGCCCCCCACATCTGCTGGTAAGGTTGTTATTTCAGAGGTCCGCAGCACCATCATTGAGGCCCCTGTTGTGGAGGCCCCCATCACTGAGGCCCCTGATGTCGAGGCCCCCATCACTGAGGCCCCTGATGTGAGGCCCCCATCTGAGGCCCCTGATGTCGAGGCCCCCATCACTGAGGCCCCTGATGTCGAGGCCCCCATCACTGAGGCCCCTGATGTCGAGGCCCCCATCACTGAGGCCCCTGATGTCGAGGCCCCCATCACTGAGGCCCCTAATGTCGAGGCCCCCATCACTGAGGCCCCTGTTGTGGAGGCCCCCATCATGAGGCCCACATCATTGAGCCCCTGATTGAGGCCCCCATCATTGAGGCCCACATCTTGAGGCCCCTGTTGTAGAGGACCCCATCATTGATCAGGTCCTCCAGCCAGGTAAGAAACTCATACAAAAAGATTGTGAGGTCATTTTACTTGGTGAAATAATGCCTCAAATTAAGATGCCTGCTTTGCTCTTCCAGAAGTCCCCATCAGCAGGGCTAAGAGGGCGAGGCGTGTCTTGGCTCGCATCTTCCGTGCCATGTGCTGTGGATGTTGCTGTGCCTCTCAAGATTAGCGGGCCATCACTATTGGCTACCATTTAAATAACTCTCTAAATAAATCAGTTTTATTTCAAATGGTGTGTCTTTGAATTTTTATTGTTATTAATATGAAACAGAAGATACGTGAAGAAGAACTCTGGGAAGCCCAGAGCTCTTGGAGGGAAGGGGGGGTAGGAGGGGGAGGGGGGAGGCTCACTGGCTGCTGATTGGTTGACTGGCACAGGAGTTTAATCCAATTCTGGTACATGAAACTGGGACCTCTGTTTCTAGAGAAGCTCCAAGTATGTTCTGATCTGTCCTGTCAAACACACACAAACATATGCACACACCTCTCTTGCCCTCCTTCTCGCCTAATCCCTCCATCACACACTCCTCCTCCCCTCCTCCCTCCATCACACACTCCTCCTCCCCTCGCCCCTGTTGTCGAGGCCCCCCATCATTGAGGCCCCCATCATTGAGGCCCCTGTTGTTAAGGCTCTCATCATTGAGGCCCCCATCATTGAGGCCCCTGTTGTTAAGGCTCTCATCATTGAGGCCCCCATCATTGAGGTCTCCAGCTCTGTTAAGAATGCTGCCATTGCTGAGCTCTATGCCACCATCAACGAGGCCCCAATTGTTGAAGCCCACTTTTACACCGATGAGGCCCTTACCTCTGTCCCCAGCAAGGTCCTCCAGCCAGGTAGGAAACTCCTACACAGAGACTGTGAGGTCATTTTACTTGGTGAAATAATGCCTCAAATGAAGATGCCTGCTTTGCTCTTCCAGAAGTCCCCATCAGCAGGGCTAAGAGGGCGTCTCAGTAACAGCCCTCCAGCCTGCTAGCAGCACAGTAAACCTCCGCTGTTAAAAACCAAACATTCATTAGGGGTGTACAGAGATGCCATGATCTGTATCTGTATGTGTTTACCACAAACTGTGCTGACTGTGTATAGACAAATAGACGTATTAAAGAGGGTAAAAGCGTGGGGATGAGAGTGTTTAGGTCCACGAAATGATCCTTTACCAAAAATCACATTGCGACATGCTGCGGATGTCGGCTTTGCGAGCGGGGGGGAGAGCTTGAATTCTAATCAACGACGAGTTAGGGTGAGGCGGTGGCGGTATGGGAGGGGGGCGGACGTGGATCTCAAAAGACCGAAAAGTTTGTCTCAAAAGTACGTCACAGGAAGAAGGTTTGCAAGCGTGTATTGGGCGATCCACAAATGCAGATTCAACACTTCACATGCGAATTGTAGATTTACAAATGACAGACCATGAGAAATGCACACACGAAATGTTAAGTATTTTAAGAAATTACAAACAATATATTTACGAATGGACTTCTATGTGTACAAATCATAGCACATTTATGTAAATGTCAACTTACAAATCACGAGTAAGATTTTTGTTTTTGTGGATCGCAAAACACATTTGTAAATCGTGAAACATTTGTGGATCACGGTACTTGCATTTACGAATACTTTTGAGACATATCTCTCTCCATAATATCCCATGTCTGCCAACACTATCAAACTCAGAAAGTGGGAGGGATAGGTAGAAACGCAGAGTTTGGCATGGAACTAACCTGCTAGCGAGCAGGTTAGTTTCACGGAGTAAGTTACAATGGAAACTTACCAAAAGGTTTCGTTACCTCTCTTTCTGGAACGGAAACCCCTGAGTTTGCCTGTTTTCAGGGTTAAACAACTCAGACTTTTCACTAAACCGGCTACCTGGAATACCCCCCAGCTGATTCACAATGTTGCAGCAACCTACTGGCAATGTTGTTACAACGCTGGGTGTCATCTGGGGAGTTAACTTACCCGGGTGTGTCACATAACCTGCTTTCTGGAATACCTCCCAGATATTCTGGGCAAGCAAACCCACAATGGCGAGAAACCCATGGTTAACCAACCATTCAGTCTCACTTCTATCTTGGTAGTGGTTTTGACTCGCACAGAAACCGTTGACACACACACACACACACACACAGATGCACACTTACTACCCTTGTGCACCGCAGAACAGAATATTGCTCGAAACTCCTTTATTTGTCTGCTTTCTTGTCTGTACAACAAGTCAAATTGATCCTCTCAGGAATGAGACTGAGAGAACCGCTTTCCTTAAGCTGTCCATGTGGGGTTCCAAAGCACAACACAGATCGAGGACACACACACACCACAACAATCTTTGTCCATTGTGTTTCACCAGACAAACAATATGTATTGTTTTTCCATGTACCCTATACTCTGTGAAAGGCAGTCAGTGCCATTCAGGTGCACTTCCCCGTCTGGAAACCATCACACATCCATCATCTTGCGCTAACAACTGCTATTATTTCAGTTCTGTCTCACAGCATTTACATACAATTCGATAGGATGACAATGGCTCCAATGTTTACGGTTCATATTATATACACTTTTGTGTGAAGTCAGACCGCTTCAGGTTACAGCTCCTATCGAACGGGCTCCAGTGACAGTGTGTTTAACTGAGAAGCTGTAATGTTCTGTGACGTTCAGATGTCCAGATGTCTAGTCTTCATTCCCGGGTCTGCATTCGCTTTGCAGATCTTAGTTGGGGCGAGAAATACAGCAGCCTGGAGAGTTGGGGAACAAATTGTTCCGGGCAGATAAGGCATAGCCCAGACACCACCAGGGAGAAGGGAAAAGGAAGCTCTGCTGAGAAGCCCATTAACCGAAGCAGCAGTCTGGGTTGACTGAAAGTTATAACCTCATTAGACCCAGTTAAATTCAAAGTGCAGGGGTTCAGAATCAAGAGGGTTACGGTTTGCATAAAATGTGTCGCCACCCCCGGACCTTCGGCGTATCTCATTTTGAGTATATATGCATATCTTTACAGCTTTCCAGAACGTTCTCGGGACATCCTGATCCTTTTTTGGGTGTGTCTTTTATCACTTTCCTGACTCCAGCGCCTCCATGCCTCTTCCTCGCTACTCCTCCCTCTCTTTCTGGGGCACTTTCCCCCTCCCAGCCTTTCTGGGTGAATCCCACAAGCCAAGCTCCATGTCCCTATGTGTGCTGAAACCCCTACATTTGCCATGTTCCCTGGAGCAAAAGATGGCGGTGCAGATGCTCAGTGGATGAGGCCCGGGCGCTGCACCACGTATGTGATACAAGAGGCTGGAAACACGCTGGGGTGGTGACGGGGGGCCGGCGGAAGTCAATGTGGCGTGACTAGGGTGGTCTGTACCACCGTCCAGAACAACAAGACTGTAGCAAGCTGTCCGACCAATACATGAACTCAAGCAGAGGGGGCATGCGTGCATAAATGTGTCACCTCTGTTTGAAGAAATGATGTGTGTGTGTGTGTACGTGCGGGTGTGTGTGTTCATCGTGTGTGTGTGGTGGACCTTTGAAGACCCTGTGTTCTCCCTCCCTTCAGCATCTCTCAGGCCGTGCTGTCAGGGTGACGGTGCCATATGGCAGTTCC
This sequence comes from Mallotus villosus, assembly GCA_903064625.1. Classification (NCBI taxonomy): domain Eukaryota; kingdom Metazoa; phylum Chordata; class Actinopteri; order Osmeriformes; family Salangidae; genus Mallotus; species Mallotus villosus. The sequence goes on along the minus strand of CAEFZP010001218.1, from coordinate 96,723 downwards.
ACGCTGGCCCTCCTCTCTGGCCCAGCGAAATGCTGACGCGGTCAATCAGAGGGCCATGCGCGTTCTGCCGTTCGGAAGTTGAAATTGCGTTTGCAGACATTTCCATGTATGGACATACATGTGGGCAGACTCGGCAGTGTTCCTCAAGGTCTGTGGAGCAGCTAGTGGGAGTGTGTAGAGCTTGTGTCTGTGGAGCAGGGGAGTGTGTAGAGCTTGTGTCTGTGGAGCAGGGGAGTGTGTTGAGCTTGTGTCTGTGGAGCAGGGGAGTGTGTAGAGCTTGTGTCTGTGGAGCAGGGGAGTGTGTAGAGCTTGTGTCTGTGGAGCAGGGGAGTGTGTAGAACTTGTGTCTGTGGAATTTAACGACAGATGCAGTGGCATTTCCATTTGCATGTCAAAACTTGCACATTGGGCAACACCCCCAAAGAATTCGAATTTCGTTTTTTTGTTGTTGTTTTGTTTAGTTTTGATGATTCATATTAATGCCACGGTAAATGTAAGCATGAACATGCAGCGTTTGGCATTCATTCATGAACAAGTTTGCAGAAGAAAACTTTACCCATGCGTAAACTATTATGTAGAAGATGATCTGTTGTTAAGCAAGCTGTGGTTCCACTGACAAGACTATACTATAAATGTTTCATTGTTTGTCTTTTTGGTGAATGATTTTGATAAGCCATGTCGGCTTGGAACGATTTCCATCGTCCATGACTGAAAGGACATTTAGGGAACATATAAACTTACCAAATAACAGAAACATTCTCCAGCAATACAATGCATACCGTACAAGAGTTGTCAATTTGTATTTTAAGTCAGCAGTTTGTCCGAAATGTGGACCAGAATGAATTCATTTCATTCATAAAGCCTACTGGATATTCTGAATAGTTATTTTTCCAATACCATGACACATATGCTGTGCTTTATACTAAATAAACGCCAAATAATGTAAGCATTTTATCTGGACTTCCCTACCCACCCTCACCCTACCACCTTCTGTAGAATCGGGTCTACCATGCTAATACATTGTTTGTTTCGTTGACAGAAGTGATGAAAATGTTTCTGACAAACCATGACAAATCATCCGAGCTGAACATTGCTCCTCTGACAGGCCTTCTGTCCTCCACCCCAACACTCTGTCAATGTCAGCTCATCCTCACTTCCACCCTTTACCCCTCAACCTCTTCTAGAACCTTCTTGACACCAGTTGCCAGAGAGAGATAATCCAAGTTATTAATGACCAGGGGCAACCGGAGGGCTCGAAGAGTCTCAGCAGAATCCCCATCTGTTTTCCCTCGGATCATTCCGGAGGCGACGATCCCACTGCTCCTCGTCGGGGCAGATGATAAGACGGGGGATTTGGGTGTCATCTTAACTGAGCCAGCCAGAGGCTCATCACCCCAAGGCCCGTATCTCCACTTCAGGCCCTCCTCAGCTCCCAGTCATCCCTGTGGGGCTGCTCTAGCCACCCCCCCCACCCCCCACCCCCCCCCACACACACACACATTGACACGGCGTTGGGCCTAATCTCCCTCACAGCCTCCCCACCTTCCCTCCGTCTCACCGCTCTGCAATCATCCGCTCACCTCTCGGCTCTTCCCCTTCGCTTCGACGTGAGTCACGGAGACGTGGAGGGGAGGGCGAGAGGGAGGAGGAGAGGGAGGGGGTGAAAGAGGACGAGAGAGAGAGGGAGAAAGAGGGGGGGGAGGGTAAAAGACTGGGAGGAAGGGAGAGAGGGAGAAAGAGGGGGAGAGAAAGAGAGGGAGGGAGGTGAAGGAGGAAGAGAAGCAGAGGAAGGATGGAGATGTGGTGAGTGAGTGCAGTGGGAGCCGCTGCTGGGAATGGGCGCCTGAGATAATGAATAGGGCATGCGTGTGTCAGAGACGCAGGGAGAGCTGATGGTTGACGGACAGACCTGAAGTGAGAGAAGAAGAGAGAGAGAAAAGAAAAGCGAAGAGCGTTTAGTTTGAGAGAGCGGGGCCCGAGAAAGTATTCAGGCTTTTTGTTTTATAGATAAGATTCAGGAGAGCGCGAGAGAGATAGAGCAAAAGAAAGAGAAAGAGAGAGAGAGAGGAAGAAAAATTGCAAACTAGAGGGTTGGAACGCAGATTTCGACCACATTGGCATTCGCCCAAGGCGTGTCATGGACGGCCGTCGTCGATGAGCTTCTTCTTCTTCCCTATCTCAAAGGCTACAGAAGGAACACATCCACACAATATCCCCACCTTGCGTAGAGACGTCTTCTCCTCAGCCTTATCTATCGGCACACGGAGCATATTCTCTTATCCATGTCTGTTTGCAGTAACCCCCCTGGGCCGTTTGTAGCATCCGTTAACAATATTCCACCCCACTGCGCTGATATCCTTATCCACTGCAGAGCACGGATCTCTTTACAACCACAACGTCATTCACCCGACTTTGTTCTCCTTAACACGCATTAGATGAAGGGGGGGGAGGACGGCACGATAACATCTTAAATCGTACGTTGGACTTCGCTTAGTCCTTGGGGCTCGGAGCCAAAACGCCCGTCCCCCCCGCGCAAAGCGACGTGCCGTTCCATGACATCATCATCATCGTTGTCTCGTCCTTTTCTCTTCCAGTGTCACGTGACCTTGCGGCGGGAGGCCGATTGCTCCGGCGCATAACAACGACGACTGGACGCGTGGGAGTTTATAATCGAATCGACTGGTTCCGCCTCCGTGCTGGTGGGCGGGTTCATAAAGGGAGGGTTTAGCTCAGGGGTTAGAGCACCTGAGGTGGAGATCGAGAGGTCGCCGGTTCTAATGCTTCTACCTGTACGTGGCTTTGGATAAAAGCATGTACCAAATGACTGCACCAGCCTAACATGGGTATAGTGACGTGTGAAAGAGAAGGGGGCAGGTTCTCTGTGTCTCTGGCAGAGTGGAGAAGGGGGCAGGTTCTCTGTGTCTCTGGCAGAGTGGAGAAGGGGGCAGGTTCTCTGTGTCTCTGGCAGAGTGGAGAAGGGGGCAGGTTCTCTGTGTCTCTGGCAGAGTGGAGAAGGGGGCAGGTTCTCTGTGTCTCTGGCAGAGTGGAGAAGGGGGCAGGTTCTCTGTGTCTCTGGCAGAGTGGAGAAGGGGGCAGGTTCTCTGTGTCTCTGGCAGAGTGGATGACAAGCTGTCTGCTTCCTGCTCTGGTTAATGTGCCGCTTGGGAGTGTCCTGGAGACGGAGGTGGCCCGCTCCCCAGTAGCATGAGCCGGGAGGGCATTGTCGCCCCGTCCCCCGTCCCCCCCCCGTCCCCCGTCCCCCGCCCCCTGTCCCCAGCACCCCACACTATAAATCTTGCCCCCTCCGCCCCTCTTCCATTTCGTCCTTCTCCCTCGTGTCTCCGATTTTCTCCTCGCACGTTCCCCTTCCTGTCTCTCCTCTCCATCTTCATCTCCTCTTCACCTCCTCTCCCGTGCAGTCTTTTATCCTTCCACCTCACCCCCCCCCTCACACCCCCACAATCTGTACTGCAGCGGTCTCACCCACTTTTATAGTGTTACGACACACACACATACACACACATATAGACACATGCACACACGTATATATATATATACACACAGTTATATATACAAACACACCCCACACACACACACCACATACACACACACACACACACTCTGAAAACCATTCCTCAGACACTCCGGAGCTTTCCGCTCTGCCATAGCTCATCCCCGGCCCGCGGGCGGGACTAACGTGTGGTGTGCCGGCGCTTTCCCTGGAATTGCATAATGCACACGTTATGCAACCAATTACAAAACACCCCACTTTTTAAATCTGCCTGTTTTCATCTCCAGTGGCAACACTCGCACTCCGCGCCCCCCGAGTACGGCACTTTGCCTGTATGTGGCTCTCAGTGTGATCCTTCGTGCGTGCGGGCGCGTGTGTGTGTGTGTGTGTGTGTGTGTGTGAGACCGAGAGGAAGAAGGGAGAGAGAGAGATGAAGTGGTGCTTGTATGAATACTTTCGCTCGGAGCACAAGCGCCACTTGACTCGAAATGAGCATCCTGGTTCAACCCATCGTACCTGTGGTGGTGTGCGTGTGTGTGCGTGTCCTTTCCTTGAGGATAAAATATGCAGGCGTGTTGATAGGTGGGGGGCATGTAACTCTCTCCCGGCCTCGCTACATAATGCAGGGGCACACAGACGCAGATGAGTCCTCCGAGCGGAGGGATGAAGAGGGAGATGGGGATCCAGTGCGGTGCGGAAACAAATAGACATAAACACACACTTGCACACACACAGACACACACACCTACACACACACACACACACACATTGAGAGAGGCACGGACAGAGGAAAGCCACCGTGGCGAGAGCCGCATCAGAAATGACACGATCACAACCCAGCCCTCCTGTAGCCCCACCCAGCCCCCCCACCCCCGCCCCACCCGCCCATGCCGCGCTCCAAACCCCCTTCGGGCTTCGGACAAGCTGCGAGAGCACATCCCGTCTCGCGCGGGAGGCAACCGCTCGTTCCGCGAGCCCTCGCCCCACCCCCATCGCGGTCTGGATGGCCCTCGTCCGGTACTCCATCTCCCATGAAGCATTGCCAAAGTGGGTCGAGTGTCTGGCCAACAGCAGGCTTCCCCTCCTTTTGTCCCCGGGACTGTTTCGGCACGGGTGAGTGTCAGCGGAGGTGTGTGAGTGATGACTTGATCAGACAGTATGTCACTTCCTAGCAGGGGATGCCCGTGTCAGTCTCGATGACAGGGGAAGTGAGCTTGACGTGGAATGATGGAGAGAGCTGGTGTGTGCGTGTGTGTGTGTGTGCATGTGTGTGCGTGTGTGTGCGTCTGCATGATAAATGCTGCCTGCCAGTGAAGGCCTACAGAGAGAAGGGAACAGCCTGTTCAACTACAGAAGATAGGAGCAGAACACTGGGCTTGTGGTGGAGCCTTTGACGGCAGACCCAGAGATTGGAGGTTCGAATGCTTCGGATTCGCTTTGGATGGAAGAACATCCCAAATTACATTTTTATAATCACCCGTACACCTCACAGAAGTCTTTATCATGGCCTAACACATGGGTAATTAGCAATCAGGAATATACTAAACATCTGCTGGAGAAATATTAATTTAATGTTAAAAATAAATAAATAAATATATAATTACATTTAATACATCACACACACCAGCCATCCTAGCCTGAAGCAAAAAGCCACCCGGGCCAAAACAAATCACGAGTGCACACACACACACACACAGAGTTAGTCGAGCATTTCAGCATGGCACAGGGGTTTCCGAGCATCAAACACGATGCACCCAGGCTGTGAGCGAGCGACGCTCTGCATCCATCCACGCTAAACTGACAACGCCCGGAACGGTGCGTGGTGACGACTCCGTTGACCCGGTCTCGGGGGGGCGTGGCGGGCCGTGAGACCCATCCACTCGCGTCCAGCGCCACCTCCGCATGGAACTTCTCAGGAGCGACTAGCCGAGCTCACATCCATCACGCCGAAAACAGAAGAGGAAACGTACGCATATTTGCATCTGAAGTTCTTGGGGCGGTAGGTTGGGAGAGGGGGGGGTGGGTGGGTGGGTGGTTGGGGGTGGTGGGTGACTGTTGGAGACAGATAAAAACAAGGGGGAGGGCTGGTTTTGACAGCACACGGTGGCATGCTGGGATCCACATAAATGCATGCGTTCATGTAGCAGCGGGGTGAAAAAAGCTCTTCTGCATGATTGCAGCATTTACCCTGAACCCCAACCTCAAACTGTCAGCTCTCTGGTGGCTGAAGACGCCTCTCTCTCTCTCTGGCTCCCGCATCCAGAGAATCTGCTAGGACTCGTTGTGCCAGCGTGGATGCAAACAATCCCCCCTCACCACCACATCACCTCACACACACAAAACACAACACGTCTCTGTTTTTTTATAAACAAGCCCGTGCACAGATGAGAGAACACGTGAGCGCTCGGCTTGACATGACAAATGGACGCGTGCCCAAGGAAGGGGTACGAGTGCACGTGGTCGGCCAGTTGTGTAGGGAGACTTCAAAGCCAGCGGTTTTAATCTGATTAGCCGCACTCCCGTTTTCCCTGTATCGCACAATGCACAGACGCACAAACGCGCAAACACACGTGCGCCACACACGCACGCACATTGCAAACCTTTACAAAGACGCAGTGCACATGCATCAACCGCACACACACACATACACACACATCCACAACCTTCCACACACACACACACAGATCCACAAGCTTCCTCTCGTCTTCCTCATCCGAAGGGATCCCTTGCCTCGCTGGGATTAGTAAAAGCATGAGGAAGGAAATAGAAAACGATACAAAGGCACATAAATGCGCTGAACCGTGACGAGAACCACTGTGTGGCTGTCACCGCCTCGGGCGTAACTCAGACAAACGCCGTCTCCCTCGCTCGCTCAAAGTTAAGGCTGATCCGACGATTCGGCTGTGCTCGGCGATGGATGGAAATGAAGCAAACATCCCCCGAGCCCGCGAACCACGAGAAGATCTCGAGAAGAAAATAAAAGAGAAAGAAAGATTTTCTTTTTTTCCAGTGGTTGAAACTGGTTTTACCTGCTAGTTGGTCACATATTCTAACATGCTGTAAATTCTCAGCTTGTGAGATGGAGACGGAGCTCCTACGACTTCCAGTGGCTTAACGGCTGCTCTTTATCCTGGTTGTCCAGGAGACGAGTGATTGATGGAGGGGATTGTTTTTTTCTCCCCTGTTCCTTCGCAATCTCCAACACTGACCCCATTTGATCAAAGGAGCAACAGGGTTCATAAAACACCTGTGTATGTGTGTGTGTGTTGGGGGTGGGGAGAGGGAGGGGGCAGTGAAGCTTGCCCTGATGAGATGTGTGCGTGGGTGCACTGTTGGGGTCACAGTTCCCAGTGACTGAACCCAAACGCAGACCTGGACTGGCAGGTGGTGAAAAAGGTGATGTTTATTGGTGATACAAAACTGAAGGGTATTGCCAGACGTGAAGACAGGTGAGTACAGGTGATGAGAGGCTGATGGTGGTGCAGAACGTGCAGGTCGGTGGTACTGGTGGCCAGGCGGGAGTGAAGGGAGTTCCAGGGTAAAGAGACAACAAGAAACAAGCAAAAGTTTGAGAAGGCTAACATAGACATATATAGATAGGTGATATATAGATACAGGTGATATAATAGATATATGGGTTGACACGCTAGCACAACGTACAAGTACGTCTAACAATCCGGCAGGGACTGGATGTCAGGCCACAGCTTAAGTAGTGTAGTGATGACGATCAGGACCAAGTGTGTTTATTGCTGAAGAGGAACAGATGAGAGCAGGTTCGTTGCCCGGCAACCGGAACAGGTTACGTTCAGGAGCGCAACACAAAACACAGAACAAACCAGACAGGGAAAACTAGCTCAAGGGTATGGGGTCGTGACAGTAGATGTCCAATGTAAATCTGAATCTGTACAGGAAACAGGCTGTAATGGTGTTTGATTGACACATACGAGCTGCCACGCCCCCCAGTGCTGAGCTATCGTGTTTCTGGGATTTCCCGCCCTCTCACTCCTGGTTCCCAGCTCCGCCTTACAACCTGTATCCCCTAACGTGTATCAGCCCGGTCTTCCAGTCACTCCTCGCCAGTTCGTAAGCAGTTTGCTCGCCCCGGCCTCTCTCTTCATGATCAGAGTCTTGTTGTTGTTGACTTTCTTCTACGGTCTCGCCATCCAGAAGCTCTTTGTTCCGTCCGCCTGTCGGCCCAGACACGTCCGCCCGCCGGCCGGCCTTCCCTGTCGCTGCCCCGCCAGCCCCACCTACCTGAACTTCCCTGCCCCCGTAATCCCTACCCCTCGCTAAATACCCCAGGGAGTCTCAAGCTCGTCTTTGTGTCTTGCATTCTCCTGCATTCGGGACCAGTCACTCTGTGTCCCCCCACCCCCCCCCACACGCCTATCATCAATCTCTGTAGCCTTCTTCCTCGTAAATGTTTCTTTTTTTCCGGCCTCTTCTTTATCGGGCTCTACCAGATGGTGGACGACTCGTCTCATTCCTGTTGGAGTCTCACACACGTACACACGCGCGTTCACGCGCACACACACTTATAGATGACCCTCCAAGGATAAGCCTCTCTGTGCTGTGAGTGACTGGCAGTTCTCTGATAATCAGTTTGACAATTGATTCCTTTTTCAACTGAGTACTCGGTGTAGCGGATTTGCAGAGTGTTTTTCTTCAAAAGATGTACTATTTTCGTGTGTGTGTTTGTCTTGTCTGTGTGTGTTGTGTGTCTGTATTGCATCTTTAGAAAGTCACTTATCAACTCAGGGGCTACGGAGGATAAAGACAGATGAAAGGAGCCTAAGAGGTAAAGTGATTCAGGAATGAATCAATAGATGGATAAAGAAAAATACATATAAAAACATGGCCAAGCACAAATACTTAAAAAGAAAGAGCTGGGCAAATCCCTTTTTTGAGTCCAAGAACAGATTTGCAAGGCCACAAGTAAAACATAGACACATTGACAGAGGAGGGTACATGAGAGAGAGAGAGAGAGAGAGAGAGAGAGAGAGAGAGAGAGAGAGAGAGAGAGAGAGAGAGAGAGAGAGAGGAGAGAGGGGAGAGAGAGAGAGAGAGAGGGAGACTGGGAGGAAAAGAGAAGGAAAGGGAAGGGGGAATCAGAGAGCGAGGGAGGTAGAGAGTTGTAGAGATAAGGTGAGAGGGTGAGAGAGAGGGGATGCGGGAGACACTGTTGCTCCTGGCAGCTGGGCCCTCTGCAGCTTACGAGGCGTGGGCCCCACCTGCCTCCTATTTCACTGGGATAAAGGAAAATATGCTTTTAATAAACTGCCAGCTTCTCGGGGAAATTAGATTTACATCTCAATCAATCATGGGACGGCTTAACATCACACTGCTCTTAAGCGCTGGGAGCTGTGTGGGAAGTGTGTGTGTGTTTGTGGCCGAAAGCATGCCAGAGTGTGTAAAGAATGATGGATTAGGACATAAAAGTGCATTCACCGTGTTTCAATTTAATATACAGCATACTCAAGTGGGTTTATTTATTCAATGGTTTGGCTCTTGAGGCATTTCCAGCAAAAATGGAAATACACTTATATTTATCTAACCAATTAGATATAAATGCTCAAAAAAGATTTGAGTATTAAATTCCCCAAGCATGTGACCTTTACAGATACATGTTTCCATGAGGAGCCATTTCCGTTGAAAATGTTTTGTGTAACTGTTGCCACAAATCAGTAATAAGAAATGGTAACTGTGGTTTTATTGAAGATCATATTCATTGGTGTGACAGCAATGAAAAAGTTAAACCTTTCTTTAGTAAAATTAAGAATCAATTCCAAGGATGGTTTTGCGTGGGTAGTTAGTTGAATGTGGTGGTTAATTGTTGCTTGGTTTTGTAAGGCTCTGAGAAGACTCTCTCGAGAAGAAAGCTTCTGAGAAATGTGCATGGTCTGTGGACTGTGCAACACCTGTTCAAACATCTAATTAATTGCCTCTGAACAACCATACATTACTACCCTGTTTTCTATCATCAACAACTGGCAAACATTTGCCTTGTGACTGTATCTTGACCAAATTGCTTGAAACCGGTTCATAATATTTGCAGGGTCATTAGTTATTCCATAGTTAGTCCCACAGAAACTAAATAGGTCAACTTTGAATAAGATGTAAGTAAGTGGAATCTGGGCTTAAAAGGCTCTTACAATATATTTCTTATAACGAGCAATCAGCTGAAACTGATTGTCCCAGCTGTCCTGGTAAATCTACAGTTCAGTTTGCAACATATGTTCTTTATATTTCATGGGAATAAAAAGCCTGTGAAAAAAAGTGTTCTCTAAAAATGATCCAGACAAATACTGTACATACCTGTTTGTTGGTTTGGCCAATCGCCATCAATCTTGCCATGCCAGTGCTTATAAAAGGTAGTTGTTGGAATATTTTACAGAATTGTACTCAACCAATGAAGATAAGTAGAATGTAGGTTTGCACAACATAAACAAAGTATGTGGAATTTAAAAAAATTACTGAAGTTGTTTATCACGTAGAATGCAAGGACGTGTTTGTAATGACTTTTATTGAGCCTGCTATTGAGGATCATAACTGTGTGGTTTTATACTGTATATCATTAAAAGGCACTTTGGAAATGTATGTGGGATAGTGTAAATTATATATAATGTATTCAAGTACCTCAGTGTGCTGCACTTGGTTCCTGTGTATGTAAACAAAATAAATTAAATTTGCACAGAAGTGAGAGAGTGCCAATTGAAAGCTGAAAAACACTATTCACGATCTTTAATGGATTCCATCTTCCACCTAACAATGTTTTCATCCTGCTCATGACCCCGGCTTTAGATAACCACTTGCAAATGCAAATAGAGCAATTATATGCAAATAACTGGTTATATATAACCTCCACCTTGTCATGCAAATGGTGTGTTTAACCTTTGTCAGTCAGTTCTTCATCTTATTGCTTTTCTCATCACAAAAACCACAAGACACCTCAGAAGCTCCTTGTTTTGTTTTGGGTTCCCATCTTCAATGTGGCCCGTGAGTGACCCTTCATCTCTGTTTCTATGGTAGCGAACAAAGAGATTACACAATGAATAGCCACAAATGTAGTTAGGTTGCCAACTCCATCATCTTCCAGTATCATAGACCATTTCGCGAGCTCAGCTGTTATAACAAATATGGTTTGATGAGATTTTCCTCTTTCGTTTGCCCTGCATCTCCCTACTGGCAAACTAAGGGATCTGTAAAAAAAAGGATCTGTTTAGTTTGAAAGCTAGCTAGCAATGTGAGCACAGTCTCAAACCATCAAATGTGGACTACTTATGGGCTTACTTGACTGGCCAACCTTATTGCAAACATGTATGACACTGCATACCAAAAACTAGGTTTTAACCTGATTTACTCTCTTTAAAATGTATCTAACTTACGCCAAACATTTTCATTACCGTGCTGTTCCCATGTAAGCCAAGACCAACAAACCCCCCAAAGGGTTTCTCCAACCCTCAAGTAGTCCACCTTCTTCAGCAGGCTTGCTTTTTACTCTGGCAGCCTGAGTGAACAATTTATTTTCCCCAACACAGGTATTTTTTTCCTTTCATGACTGGATGTTCAATATCCCTTGGGTAATAACTCAAACATTCTTTCCATCATGTATCTGCTTGCTCATCAGGGTAGTTATAAAAAATGTCCATGCAAATTTGAGGGCAAACATATCACTGAGTGAAATTTGAAAGGCTTTATGCATTTGGCACATGTTGTCTACATAATACAGTTTTGTCTCATTACCACTAACCAGTCAAATATGAACACACATGACAATGAGTACATGGAAAAACTAGCCAGATGTGTCAAATGTGTATGTCATTATGGATATGGGGCCTACTGCAAATTCTGGGAAAACTTAAGCTGTGATAACATAGCATGTGTTCAGTTCTGGCTGCAGGTTGACAACAAAGTCGAACAATTTGAAGGTTAATGTTTTAAAAAGCTTTCATGCATAAACAGCATATCTCATTACTATCGCCGCTGAAACAGAACAACATTTCCATAATGCAGCCCTCTCAAAAAATATAAAAAACATGATACATCAATTTATGAGGGTAGCAAATCACTGTGGGTCATGTGTCAAATTGATTATGGAAGACAAATATAGGGCTTGACAGAAATTTGGTTAATTCACTTGACATTTTATTTATACATGCAGGTGTATTTTTCATTCCAAACATGTTTTCAACATAAAACTGTGCACATGAATTTAATAATTAAAAAAAAGAAAATATGTTAGTATTTATAGTGGCGAGTAGGCCCAGTCTATTACTAATTATTCCAGAGCTATTGCCTTGTGTATAGTTTGGTTGGCACTTCCATTTAAAGCTGCAATAGGTGATATTATCTATACTATGATGCGAGAAATCTCTGTCTGTCTGTCTGTCTGTCTGTCTGTCTGTCTGTCTGTCTGTCTGTCTGTCTGTCTGTGCAAGTTTGTGGGATTTTATAGCACGGATTGTTTAACAATTAGCTTGAGAACCACATGTCCATTTCAGACGATGTTTGAATCCCATGTTGAGCTGGTTGAGCTACATTAAGCGCAGCCTCTGATCTTGCGAATCCAAATGATAAACCAGTGCAATGCACTGATGTAACAAAAACAGACTCTAAAAACCAAGCAAACCAAGCACAGTTTAATCACATGGCAGTCAATGTACAAGCAGAGATCTGGAACAGACAAGCGGGTCCAGGTGAGCAGGGTCTTCTTACTGTAATGGATGACCTTCGGCCTGGCTAACGTACGGAAAGACAACATTTCAAGTACTTTATTTCAGTAGGTATAGCTGGACGGTTATTAGCTTGTTGCTGTGTAGACAATATGGCAAGTAGGCCCAAGTCCTCGTTTGATGACGTCTAAAGCAATGGAAACCAATCTAGTCTACTCATTGTGAGTTTGTCTACACAGCGACAAGCTAATAACCTTCCAGCTATACCTACTGAAATAAACTGCTAATATTGCTTTATGGATGAGATGTTGGGAAGCAGATAGACAAAATGAAGTGGATACTTTATTTCAGTATGGATCACTGTGGCTTGCACAGCAACAGTCATTTAGTCACATGAATTCATGTATTTACTGATGCAAAAACTCAGCCTGCACATTGTAAATGTGCACAAAGTCCATTAAACTAACACAGAATCAACAAACTGACATCTTAATCACCTGCAGCATCACAGGCACTGAACTGAGTCTCTTACATTGTGTATGCATTTTGATGCAGTTGCAGATGATGAATACTTGTACAAACGATGGCAATACATGATTGCTTTGCCTTTTTATTTAAATCATTAAAATAGCAACAAGGACTTCTAAATAAAATAAAATAGGTGGGTTTGGCATTCCTTTTCTCCCTCGTTGACAGAAGCGCAAGCGTAACATCTTTGCTTACTTTATGTGACGGTTGTGGCTCCCATACCTAGATCCCAGTTGCCAGGGTTTGAAACGCTCCCAGTCTCAGAACCTCCAGCCCAGTCACCTGAGTCGTTTCCCTCCCTTACTCTGTCACGCATGTCTATAAATAGCCTTCCATTCAAGCCTCTCACATGATGTTCCCAGTGGCTCTGTGTCTGTTTGTTTCCTGACCCCGCCCCCCTGACTCCTCTTCTCAATAATGCCTGCCACTTTATCTGTCTCCGATCATTACGGTTTCCATCCACATTCAGAACTTGACTCATTTATCCAGAGAGACGCTCCTGATTCTATCCCCACACTCTACAGTGCTGTCTTTACTGGTCATATCTTGTTGCCAGAACACTCTATTATAGAATGAGCCTGCTGTGATTAGTTTTTGAATGCTAAACAAAATATCACTTAATGTAGTGAGTTATGGTTTGCGAAAGGAAATTCAAATGTCTACTGTAACGCTACATATGGCAGGGGTGGTGGAGGCAAAGGGAAGAAAGCACTGACCATTCTGTGTCGCACTGAGCAATGACAATGGCCGGTAAGAGCTTCTTAAGAGCGTTCTAAGAACGCTTTAGAACGCTCTTAGAACGCTCTTAAGAAGCTCTCAGCGTTAAGAGCTTCTTAACGGACCTGGGAAACCCAGCCAATGTGTGGATACGTTCTTGGTTTTGAAAAGAGTGCCTTTACTCTAGGGTGTGTCAAGCGTGTCAAGACTGCTTGATATAATGATGGGGCTGACTGTCAGTCAGTGCATAGGTCTTGGAATCTCTTGCATGAACCAGCTCCGCCCGATTAAACCTAGAAGGATGTCATAGAAAAGATGAATGAAAACAATGTTCATTCTCTCAGTGGTTTCAACCTGGGTATCTTGTAATATGGTGCAAGGTCAAGAAATGACCTCTCTCTTTCTGTCTCTCTATCTCTCGCTCTGTGTCTGTCCATCTCTCTCTCTCTCTTTCTCTCTCTCTCAGATCTTTTTTCCTTGGCCTGAGAAGTGTGTTCAAAGAGTTCTCCCTGTCAGGAGAGTGTTAATTCCGTGAGCTGGAGAAGGAAGTTCACTTGACGGAGGAGAGAGCAGGAAGAGGGCTCCTCATTCCCCAGTCTCTCAGATGATCAAGCCGCCACTCGTTTGTCATGCTGACACAACTAACAAGCTTCATCAGCCTGACGTCGGTACGCAACGCCGTGTACCGATGCTGACGCGCGTCAGCCACACCAGCATGTGGCCTGGCCATCACTTGATTCCGTATTCGCGGTGTCAAAAGGAATTGTGTCAAAATAGGCCACCGAAAATGTTTGGAATCCAATGTATTAGTCCTCAAAGAAGGCGTGACGAAATGCTAATGGCTAAATTACAGCACGTTTAGGGAGAGCGTAAGTTTCAAAAGAACCTAAGGAACACTTGAGGTTCCCCCTGGAGGAGAGGAAAATAGCGAAGCCTGCTCTCCAGAGTCTGTGGAAGGAGTAGAGAGGTTAGGAGAGAATGTAGATGTAAATGATAGAAACAAGGACTTGCTTGCAAACCTGGGTTCGAATCCTGCTCAGTGGCTACTTGGATCTTTTCATGTCAGCCTTATTTTTCGATCGAACCTACCTGTTCGTTGGAGAGCTGATGTGTCGAGAGACTTGCAAAAGTCTGGGGAGGAGAAAAACAGAAAAACAGTGCATCACAGGAAAATAGATGTTTTTTCTGTGCTCAAGTTTCGTTGTGACAAGCTGCTCCTTTTTTTCTGACACACAATCCATCTAGATGGCCCATTATTCTCCATTGTTGTGTCAGGCTTGTGAAGTTTATTCGCCTCGAGCCTGTCGATACGTACACTCCAATCTAGATGTGTACTGTACTTTTCATTACAGTTAGCCACAGACGCACAATTTGACCCCTCCACAGCTCTCTTTCAGTGCTCGTACAAAACAGACCACATGCGGTGCAGATAGATGTACCTTAACGGCGACGCAGTGATTGCAGCTCACTTGCTTCTTCGATCTCCATAGGATAACGATAGCACCCACAAAACGCCTTGGGGAATGAAAGCACATGGCTTCACAGCATGGTTCCCAAGTTCCCAGAGAAGTCAAAGTATTTGATGAATGTTTAACCATAACCTTCTACAAACTGGACAATAAAAGGAAGAAATAAAAAGAAGCTTGAACATGATTTGGTCATGATTCTCAGTAGAAGGAAATCCTATCCTCATATATTGCTTTGGATAAAGGATGTTTGTGAATGTGGACTCCTGTTTCTCGTTTACCTTCTGCACACACTAATGGGATCCCTTTCTCCTACAGAGGAAATATCTGAAAAAGAAACGAAAGAAAAGGTATGTCCTCACACACACACACACACAAACACAAACACAGAACGCACTCTGTCCCCTTGCTCTGGCAGTCCCCTTGCCGACAGGAAAGCCTTCAAGTGGGGTTGCTGTGGGAATTAGATAACTTGCTGCATAACGTTAGCAGGGTGATGACAACTAGAGTGACCAGTACAGCAGTACATCTGTATAGAGGGGGCAGGGGGGGGTGGGTATGGGGATAAGCTAGAGGGCAGATAATTACTCAACCAAACAACAGATATAGCATGTCTTCTTTGAACAGCATTCAACATCCATGTGGGCAGAGTGTGTCAAACACACACGGATCCACTTCCACTGACCTGTCCTGTTCAATCATTGTGTCAACACGTCGAGTACACCAACAAGTCTCACACGACACAGTTCACACGCAAACAAAACACAGGATCAACAAGGAAATGGTAAAGAGAGTTGGTGTGCGGAGACAGACACCTTCGAGGTCGTTATGTACGTGGCATATTCCATGTCGTGGAAGGAGCTGTGCATTGAGAGGAGAAACAGCAGAAACTTTGACCGATCGCTCGCTGTTGACTACAGTGTGCTCTGCTGGCACATACGCTTCTACACACGCACGCACAGACTCATACAGTAATCATCGGCGCGCATGCCGTGTCGAAGCATGGGAACTATGGCAAGCCGTTTTATCATTTAATCAATGAATTCTTGATATCCAAAATTCGAATTGTTGATATCAACAATTGCATTTTGGATATCAAGAATTGCATTTTGGATATCAAGAATTCCTATTTTTGATATCAAGAATTGCATTTTGGATATCAACAATTGGAATTCTTGATATCAAGAATTAATTATTGATATCCGAAATTATTTTTGATATCAAAAATTGGAATTCTTGATATCCAAAATGCAATTCTTGATATCAAAAATTGGAATTCTTGATATCAACAATTCAATTCTGGATATCAACAATTCGAATTCTTGATATCCAAAATGCAATTCTTGATATCCAAAATTGGAATTCTTGATATCAACAATTCAATTCTGGATATCAACAATTCGAATTCTTGATATCCAAAATGCAATTCTGGATATCAAACTAGCATACATTTGCGTAAATTGAAGCTGTTAACCAATGGGTAGGGGAGTGGGGGAGTTTAAAAAAACGTTGCGTCCACTACGCAAGAGTTGGGATTCTGTTGGGTTTATTCTGCTCGTAGCAGACGGGTTGTTGTGGTATATGTCTGCTGAACCCAGATAACTATGTTACACGTACAATAGCCTACATTCATAAAGGTTAGGACAATTATTACGTTTTTGGGGGGTCTCAAAACATCCAACTTAATCCATTTTCAAAATCAATGTTGAACTAAACCGAACTCCAATGGATTGCAAAGTCTACAATGGCCGCAGTGGGCAACGCTCTTAGCGTAGACAATGTTACGCCTGTGCAAACAGAATTTACGTAGCCTGCCTACTCCTGCCCACATGATAGTCATTAGCATACATTGTTGATATCCAGAATTCAATTCTTGATATCAATAATTCGAATTGTTGATATCCAGAATTCAATTCTTGATATCCAAAATGCGAATTCTTGATATCCAAAATGCAATTGTTGATATCCAAAATGCGAATTGTTGATATCCAAAATGCAATTGTTGATATCAAAAATGCGAATTCTTGATATCCAAAATGCAATTGTTGATATCCAAAATTCGAATTCTTGATATCCAAAATGCAATTGTTGATATCAACAATTCGAATTTTGGATATCAAGAATTCATTGATTAAATGATAAAACGGCTTGCCATACTAAAGCATCCAGGTGTGTCTTGTGGAGGTTAGGTGAACTGATTCATCTAAATTATATGCATGGCAACCCATCAGGATGACAAGGGTTTCTTCGGGACAGAACAGGAGGCAGCTTAGTAAATGCGTTCATTTTGTCCTATTGTTGTGCTGAGGTTTCTTTTTTCTACGAACTTTAATACAATTGCCTTAATTTTACCCTTTATAAATGATTTCCTTTCTGCTCTAATAAAAACAACATTTTACAACTTCTATATATGTTGTTCAAACAATAAGGCCTACAATATTTTTTTTCATGAATAATCTGCAATAATGCAGGTTTATGAGAGTCCATGTGCGCGCACCTGCAGTAGGAATTGACTGACTTGCAGCAATGTATTCTGTATGTCAAGAGAAAGAGGAGAATGCATTGAACTAAAAAACTGGAAATCAATTGCTAAATAAACCATTGAGGAGAAAATGTGGGGAGGATAGGCCTACTGAGGAGGATAATGAACAGTGAAAGTGCTGACCAAGCTGCCTGTTTATCAAATGACCTGACATCAACCAAACGTTTTCACAGAGAGAATAGGCTACTGTGACAGAAGCACAGAACCAACCAGGACCAGCAAACTGATAGGGCAACAAAGGGGTTGCCATTCTCTAGTCAATAGACCATTGGTCCTCTATAGACTTAACAAGAGGCTAGCGCGAGTCACAATGCAAAGATCCCTAAATTGGGGGAAAATATGCAGGAAGAAAATCTACTTTTTGACCATTATTCCGTTCAGCTCGTTTTTGATATCTTGTTGGCATTTATTAATACGCGCCACAGGCGTATTTGATGACATATTTAGCTATTGTTGTCATAAAACATATATATGGTCATGCAGGCATTATCTTGACCTGAGTTCTAGCTAGTTGAACCAGCAACAAGTTTGCTTTCGTCCGGGGCGCTGTGCATGATGACGCCATGTTATTTGGAGGATGGTGACAAATAAAGCACTTTAACTTTGACAGCTAGAATCATATTTTTTTCTTCTTTTCAAAATGTGTACAATCATCCTGTTGTGATGTCATCACTGCTCATCAAGCTCTCTCTCCCTCTCACTCAATTATCCAGCAAGAAGAACCACCAGTGCACTCCAAGCACTCTACACAACCTCTCACTCACTCACACACACACGCACGCACGCACGCACGCACGCACGCACGCACACACACACACACACACACACACACACACACACACACACACCACACACACACACACACACACACACACACACACACACACACACACACACACACACACACACACACACACACACACACACACACACACACACACGTCCTTGGAGTACTCCTACACAAGGCAGGCTCCTACTCACATCTTCCACCTTAGAATGAGATTCCCTCTGAGTGTGTTCTGTGAAAGTGTGTGACTACGAGGGAGAGGCAAGTGTGTGTGTGTGTGGCGTCTGAATCATCAAGGGGAGGCAGAGTAGGAGTCAAATCTTCCAGCTCCATCTACCTCTCGATGCCTCTGCTCTCATCTTCCAATTCCTTGTACCACCATGGTTTTACATCTGGGTTGAGATTTCTGTAGGTCTTGCAAAGATAAATCTAGTCACCAATAAATAACTACACACACACACAAAAACGAACAAAATACAAAAAACGAATTCAGTTGGAGTGGAAAAAAGCGGGAAAAACACAGAGGTTAAACAGGAGAATCGGTCATCGTGCATTAAATTAGTTTGTCCCATTATCGGCCTAATGAAATGTAATTACTTTTAACTTCACTCCGGCTTCACTCCCCAACACATAGCATGGCGCTGCCGATGCTGACTGTGCAGGATCTGCTAAAAGGCTGAAAGCTGTGCGGTGTGTCATTATCTCGCTGTCCTTCAGGCGGCTAATGTTCTCCTTCAGCCTGGAAGAGGCTGCTGAACTGTGTGTCTGTCCGGTCTTGACATCCCCTAGGGGTGTGTGTGTGTGTGGGGGGGGGGCTGCAGAATATTGGTCAGCCTACATTCTCAAACACACACACACACCCACCCACCCACCTGAACCTCCTCTGACGGTGCAGGTCTTCCTCCTCCTCACCGTCTCCATAGCGCCCCCTAATGGACGTGTTCCTGGAGCTGAGCGCGTGTTTCTTGGGATGTGGCGGTCCCTGGTACCTTATAAGGGAAGCTGCCAGACACTCGGGGCAGAACAGAGCTCTTTCGTTTGGCGTGCCATGTGTTGGTTCAAGACGAAACTGATCTAGAGAGCTTTCACTCAAGAGTCCGGATCCAAAATCAACCGCCAGGCGCCAGCGCACAACGACGCCAAGATAATCCTGTTGATCTCAATGATCTGACGGTCCAAATCTATGCTATAATCCTAATCTATCTCCTATGATACATAAACATATAGTGATGTACACTGTGTGTATGCTTGGACGTTTTTGGAATGGGCGAGAAGCATCAACTATCTGGACTCACCTGACACTTGAGGTTTCCTCTGACAGCATCTGTTCCATCCCAGCAGTTCCAGTCGGGGAGAAGATAAACTTGCAGCTCCCTCGGCACCACCGCCGTACGTGCTGAGACGAGAGATGCGAAGGCTTTACCACTATTGTTTTCACCGACATTGTCAGTGGCATCAACTATTAATAAAGACTAGCCTATAAAACCCTCTCCTTGTCTCCCAGGTCCAAAAGTATCTATGTGGCTTTTCTCGTATCCAAATTTAGCGAATAGAGTTCTTCCTTTCATCTTGGCCTATATTTAGATGAGCACACTCCGTGGCTTTTATCCCGATCTAAATATACTGGGGCTTTCACCCGGGGACTGGGGTTTTTTGAGGGGAGCCGTGTAGCCTACACGTGACAGAGATACTATCTTGAATGCAGGAGCGCACAGATTCACTCTCTTAGCAACAGCACACCGTAAGAAGTGGCATGGAGAGGAGGGAAACGTTAGGCTAGGCCTACTCCGCTGACAAACCTTCCTAATGAAATACTGCGTGAATCATAAAAAAATTACCAGAAAGCCTATTATCTGAATGGCCCTCGTAGGCTACTGTAAAGGCAAATAGGCCTACATCTTATGCTGCAATCATTTGTCACTGTAGTTTTTTGATTTAGGATTTTCTAAATTTCCAACGCAGGTTTGTATTCTAAACTGGTAGAGCAGAGAAACACTAGGCCTACTCATAAGTAGCCTATGTGGACACCCCTTCAAATTAGTGCGGAAACACTTTAAAACCAGCATAGTTAAAATCGTCTGCCTTTGGTTCCAATACTAAACTGCCTCTGGTCTTGAAACCTCCGCACAACAACTTGTTTGTTAGGAAGTTCATGAAATGGGTCTTTAGGGCCTTAGGTGCAATGCCAAGTGTTGGCTGGAGTGATGTAAAAGCCACCACCCCACTGCAGAGCGGTTGATGTTCCCTGGAGTAATCACGTATGGCCACCTGGCTCTCTGACCGGCTCATCTGAGTTTGACGGATGTCTGCCCTGAGACGATTCCTGTAGGCTTCTTCCGAAATACGAGCACGCACATCTACATGAAAGTGCATGCAACTGAAAAAGACTTGCACATACCGGTAAGCATGTCAAAACGTTTATTCGCAATATGCAACAGATGCATGTATGAATTTGTGAGTTTTCAACAATGTGAATGTGTAAACCTTTTCATGTATGTGTTGTCGTGTAAGACAGTAGTATGTACTGTATGCATGTGTGACTGTTTTTCATACAGCATGTGATTCTTTCCGATGTGAGGGCTCCACCTGCTGGTAAAATGGGAACAATACACCACGTGCAGCGATATGGTCAACCAAGCTCTGAATTACAATACGTAACCCACAAAATCAACAAACAGTAAGGAGCAAGAAAGGAGTAAATAAGGATAGATTTTTTTCAGAATTTTATTCTTGAAATTATTTAGACAAAAAAATCTCATTTATTCATGTACGTTTATATATTCTTTTAGTTTTTCCACCTACTAACAATTTTGGCTATTTCCCCTTCTCTTTCCCCTGCTTCCTGTATTCCTGTGAACTGATATAGGGGGGGTGGGGCGGGAAGGGGCGGAGTCTGGTCCTCTCTAACCCAACGCTGTGCAGTGCTACACAGTGCCAACAGTTGGAGGTGGGGCCTGAGCGAGAAAAGGAGAGAGAGAGAGGAGTACAGAGCAGGAAGGGGGGCGCAGGTGTGAGACCCTTCGAGGTACGGAGAGCAGAGGGGTGGGCCTATAGAGCATGCAGCCTGGGGGTGAGGGAGGTGGGGGGAGCTGAGGGAGATATACAAATACAAAAACACTAGCACCTCTTCAGCACAGGGGCCAGATCACCACGCAGGGGGGGGGGTGGGGGGGTGGAAGGAGCGCGTGCAAATCCCCGCTGGACGGAAGTGTCGTGTGGAGGGGGTGATAAACAAAACCAATGTTAAAAATGGGCTTGGTGCGTTCAAGGCCGAGGATCTAGAAACGCTGTCGGTGTCATATGTGTTGGCGAACCCCCCCCCTCGAATGAACCCTTCTCGGGACAGTCCGACATGTTGATTGGACGGACGGAACAAAGGCCGGCGAGGGTCGGCCCGCTTTGTTTACCGCGCCCCCCCGCCAGCTGTTCTGCGACCTGGTGACACACGACCACCCGTCAGCAGTCCCAGAACCGCAACTAACTAACTGTAGCCCTTTAGTCTTTAACACGACTCTGCCCCCTAGAGGTCACAGGGTTATAGAAACACATAGATGTGTGTGTGTGTGTGTGTAGCAAGGTCCTCGCCAGATAGAAAGAGGATCTCAGTAAGTCGTCCAGCGATTTTTCCATTCACTACAATCGTTAGACCACAGCTACAAACAGAAAGCCAAGCTCGCCTTCTGGTGGTGATTGTGTTTAAATAAAAACAACAAAAAAACAGGAAAAACAATGCAAGGGTCAGTTGAGGCCACCCGTTTAGGAGCTTCCCTTCTGCCTACATCCCGGGGGAGTCGGGATACAATATGTCCAGCAACTTGTGAAAAGGCCAGTCGTTCAACAACGAAGACGTATTCAAAAGTGTGAGCCTTCGATAACGGGCTATTTGATCTGTTGGATGTGTTCTTCAGTTAGCAATTCGAGGCTCGAGAGAGAGAGTGAGAGAACGAGAGAGTGAGAGAACGAGAGAGAGCGAGCGAGCGAGAGAAAAAAGAGACAGGCTCAACATTTTCACTTTGCTCAACCTCAAAAAAAGGTGGTGGAAATGATTGTATCCCTTTTGTTCTATTTCCTGTCACCGGTCCAGACTGAGGGAGTGAAGCGACCACAGGCTAGAAAGGAAAAAATACATCAAAACAGCTACGCAACACAACACAGCCAGCCCACGCCAGAGATTACCACCACACCAAGCGGATGAGGTCACAGCACAACTCCCTACGACGCTGCCGGACAGACGCGAGTCTCGGTCGGGGTCACTCCAAACACTGGCCTTCCCGGCTACGCTACAGGGTCTAATCAAGTTCCTGGCTGCAATGCCCCACGACACGCGCGCTTGACACAAAGCCCTGAAGCTACGTCACACGGTCCGTTGACAAAAAGGCTCAAATGACAATTAAGAGCAAAGGGGTGACCGCAATCTACCAGAGTTCTCTATGGCAGGGTAACACAGTTGTGCTAAGTTCATAAGGCATTTTGTTACAGTGCTGTTTTTCGGTAAGCTAAGGGAAACTAGAAGCTATCGGAACATGACGGGGACTCTAGGGTGGTTTTGAACTGGGAGGCGGAGCTTAGGTTGAATTTCCAACATAACCATTTGAGGTAGACAGGTCAACTGTGTCAGGTCATAAATGCTGTCTGAATGCTGGATTCTAGGCCATCGTAAACACATTGTCTGTGAAATGAAAATGCTGCCAAACGTTGGGATATGTTCCAGACAGCATGGTTGCTGAGTTTAACTTCTCTTCCGATGAGGGGGTGGGGGGGGAAGAAATTATTTTGGAATATAAAGACTGCTGATGTTGAATGAGTAGCGGTAACAGCTACAACATGTTTATTTCCATAACAATATATTTCATAAAGTTCCTGGGAAGTTTGTTGTTGTTGTAACTAAGTTGAAGTTAGCTGGTTGACTCAAAACCCCGCTCTTAAAAACAACCAGCGATGATGTAGCATGGATCTAGGATGATCTGAAACCTAGTGGCTGTTCTGTTAACACCTCAACACCTCTGACGAAGGTTTTTCCCCCCCAAAACGGAAAACCATCTGTCAGTTTGGAGAAGTGAGAACAAAAGAGAGAGGGATTGAAACCAAATCAAACAAAAGTGATTTTACCAGTGAGTCAATCAAACACCACACGATCTCCACAGGCAACAGTTCAACAGCAGCATGTAAACCTCAGTCGGACACCATCATTAACATTAGAGGGTACATTTACAAGGCATTATCATTTAAATAGACTTTATGGCATCTGACAATTGTCTCTTTTCCTTTAAAGACACCCCATGCCATTCCAACGGATACACTTTAGAACCCCAAACTTCACCCCCTCCTGTTTCTAACAGTCTCACATTGTTCTTGAGATTTAAAGATACGATTAAAAAATATATAGATATATATATATATATATACTATTGAATTCCAGTGTAAGGTTACTGTTCTTGTTCGTTTTCGTTTCCCCCACGGTGATCTTTTTCAAGTTTTAAAAACGTCCTCCATTCGAACACGACGCAAGTCCACAAGTCTCGGCCCGCACTAGATTCACCACAGGAGCCAAAGGCGGAGTCTGCGCGCGCGTGTGTGCGTCGGGGGGTGTGTGTGTGCGTTCGGACGGCCTTCGTTTGGGCGTCCGGCTCGCTCTCTTTCTTCTTTTCTCACTTCTTTTCATTTTCTGAAGGAGGACATGATTGGAGGGGGTTGGGAAGCACTACTACTTGACTATCACGTGACTACTTGCGAGCGCATGGCGAGGATGGGAGAGACGGGAGAGGCCAGAAGTCGTACAGAGCGTTGAGATGACATGGTTCTCTGGGAACGGGGGGACGCGCATCCCAGGGCCCGGCGTCTGATAAGAACACAGATAATGTACAAAGTTCAAGGGGGGGCGGAGAGACGGGAGGGAGAGAGAGAGAGAGAGAGAGAGAGAGAGAGAGAGAGAGAGAGAGAGAGAGAGAGAGAAGGAACGAGAGAGAAAGATAGAGCAAGAAAGAGGGTCAAAGAAAGGAAAAGCGAGAGCACTGAACATTTTTTGAGAGAGATAGAGAGAGCAAGGCAGAGAGAGAAAGAGAGAGACAGATAAGACAAGGCGGGAGGGGTTGGTTTGGAACAGGACTCCCTGTGCACCTGGCTTTATCGGTAGACCAGGTGTGATATGGTGCCAGACTTGAAGTTGAGCTGATGGTTGGGCACGAAGCTGTGCTGCGGGTTCTTCCGGGTGCACACGTCCTTGGCGTACAGGACCATGCAGGTGTCACACGACACCTTGGAGCAGTTGACGCACGTGTGCGAGGCGCCGGGCTTGTTGCAGAAGCCACAGCGCGAGCCGCCCAGCACGGCGCCGCTGGCCCCCATGGGCGTCGCCATGGCGACCGACTTGCTGGGAAACAGCTTGGTGACCATGAGAGGCTTCTCCGCCATCTGCGGGTGGGAGTGGGTGAGGGAGTGGGTGAGGGCGAGCGGGTGAGAGTGAGCGTTGGAGTACACCGACAGCTTCTCCTTGATGGGGATGTAGCCGTCCAGGGGCCGGGGGGGACTTGGGGGGGTAGTCCTGCAGGCCGCAGCAGGGGGAGGGGTCCACCTCATGGCAGGCGGGGCAGAGGATCATGTCGCACCTCGGGCAGGACGCCAGGCTGGAGCAGCCCAGCCCACAGCCCTGGCACTTGACGCCGCCGCCGCCGTGGGCCTTCAGCACCCAGCCGTCCCTGGCATCCCGGGAGGGGGGGGCGGGAGGGGGTCTGCCGGCCCCCCAGGCCCGCCCCGCCCCGCTCCGTGTACAGGTCGATCTCGTCCAATGAGGACAGGTGGTAGGAGGAGTACGGGTCGGCCGAGGGCGGCGACTGGATGGGGAAGAAGTCGGCCACGGGGCTGTAGGTGGGCGGGGCGGCCACGGAGAAGAGCGAGGCAGACGTGCAGGGCCGGAGGATCTCGTCCTTCAGGTCCTCCTCGGCGTCCACGAACAGCGGCTCCTTCCTCAGGCTGAGCGAGGCCTTCAGCACAGGCTTGTTGGCCGCCGAGTGCCAGTGGCCCGCGCCGTCCGTCACGTCCACCGACTTGGACGGCCGGCCCCCTCGCCTCAGGTGGTGGGGGTGGGCGCGCTCGGCGTCCACCGGCCGCACCGACAGCCGGGCCACGTCGGCCCCCAGGCTGTCCCGCCGGCGGAGCGCCTCGGCGCAGCCGGCCGCGTCGTCCCGGCAGCCCCTCCTCAGCTCCAGGGCTTCCAGCTCGTTGGCGGCGCCCCGGGCCAGAGCCACCACCTCCCCCAGCAGGCGACACTCGGCCTGGGCCAGGAAGAGCTCGAAGGCCAGCTGGCGGAGGTGGGCCGGTCCGCCCGGGTGCTCGCGCACGTGATACTGCAGCTCGTGGTCGCGGGAGTAGCCCATGGAGCGCAGGAGGGCGCGGAGGTCGGCGTCGCACACGGCCGACTGGAGGTGGTACACGTACGGGCCAGTAAAGGTCTGCAACACCAGATAGGACACCTTCAGGTCAGGTGAGGGATTACACCAAGCAAGAACACCATGCCGAATACGCTACTTTTTTGTTGTAAAAAACATTTTGACAATAAATAATAGTAAAAAAAATTCTAAGGAAACTCATATCACAGCACAAAAACGGGAAGCTCAGCTTTGAGAGCAACACAACAGGTTTCGCCTCACACGGCGCAGCGTAAAACCAAGCCGTTCGTACGAGCTCCACGGGTCTCGCCGGGCCCGCGGAGAAGAGCCTACCTTGATGCAGCGGAACTCCTTCTTCCAGGGGAAGAGCAGGAGGTTGGTGCAGATGGTCTCCAGGGTGTGAAAGGCCCTCTGCAGGCCCCGCAGACTGCCTCCCCTCTGGCAGCGCAGGGCCTTGTCCACCACCTCGTAGAAGCGCACCATCCGAAAGCGCTGCCCGGGGTCTGGCTGGTAGGCCCCTAGCAGGGCCGTGGCAGTGGAGAGGAGGGCCTCGCCGTCCCCCTGCCGGGCGCCCTCCGGGCCTCCCCCTGTCCCGCTCCTCCCCCCTCCGTCCTCCAGGCGCCTCTCCAGGGACGCCACGTACCGCCTGAACAGGTCCTCTCGCAGCTTGGCATCCATTTGGCGGCGGTCGACAAAGTCAGCCGTGAGACCGCCCTCACGCTTTTGCTCGCATGCCCCAAACCAGGAACGCCTCTCTCACGCAGCCCTCCCTGTCGCCATCTTGGGGCACACACACACACAATCCGCTGACGACTGGAGGCGGGTTAAGGCACAGGGACAGGCCTCGGGGCCCAATCAGAGAGCAGCCACCATGCTCTGATTGACACAAGACTAAATTGAAGCGCCTCCTGTTTTAAAAGGGGTGGCCGGGGTTATGGGCATCTTGGCTTGGTTCACTGTGACCAGACGTCCGTGTTCCTACTTCAGTGTGGTCAAGAGGCTCCTCAAGGCTCAGGCCCTCAAGAGTTGTCTGGGCATCCACCCGATGTCTGTTGAGTGTTTAAGGTCACTGAGCAAGCAGGGGCAACGCCACAGCAGTGTGCATTTCCATCGCTAGCGACAAGCTGCAATGACAAGAATACGACATGAACATACAGAACGTGCAGAGCCGAGCAGTGTGCAAAAGCGATTCTGGCACAGGACACCCATGAGGACGCTTCATCACTGAATCTACATTCATTCCACCAGCGCCGAAAAAGGGAGATGTTTAGTGAGATAGATGGAGACAGACTCTCACACCCACTCATACCAACAACGTACAGTGTGTGGGTTGGATAGGGGACATGCATTCGTTTTCTTTCCTGCTTTGCACTGCAGAATCGCATTGTCCATCTTGCAGCTACATCATCTATCTACCCGTGTATAACACGGCACAGAATTCCAATTTGATTTACGTCAACCGAGATGTTTAATTATGCAGAGCGAGCTAATCTAGACATTCTCTTTACAGCATTTTGCAGCACGATCTTCACCTAGCTTTTGACATTCAACGTTGCGTATGGCTCGCTACCTGTGAACAGTACCATAAGCACCCAAGACAGTCTAAACCGAATGATACTTAGCAGAGGCTGAGGTAACATTTATATTAAATGTTATACTGTGCAGGGGTTGGTTTAAGTGTAGTTAGCTACACCAGCTAGCTACATCATCACCAGGATGGCATCCAGCGTTATGCTGCGCATCATCATTGAACTAGTAACGATTGCCATGTACAGATCATTGGTAGTCTTGTTGTGACAGACACTTCTAATAAATACATATCGTAAATAGTTGGCAATTGTATTCTCTAAGCAATTCGACATAGTGTTAGCTAGCTAAGCATATGTAGCTTGCTAGCTAGCCATCTGGGCTGTCACTGGCATGGGCCCCCCACTCCAGCCCAGGGCAGTGAACGCCCATTTCCCTCCGCGTAGCAGCAGCAGCAGCACGGATAAATTCATCGGCGCCTCCTGGTCCTGCATCCATCATCTCCAAATGTGCTCATGCGGGCAAGTGAAAAATCGCCCTTTCGGAACTACGTTCCGTTTTCCTAATTCCACCCTAGATTTTGTCACAGACGCAACGACAATCACGTCTTACCTTTCCTGCTATGGAGCCTGCTAGCTGGTGCTAGATGCTCGTGCAGCCTTGGTTGGCTCCTCCAGTGAGTACTGCTGGAAATTCCCGTCACCGAAATGCGCATGCGGAATACTCTGACAGTAGCAGTTCGACGGCTTATGAAATGTAACTTAAATCATAAGCTTTTCCTGTTTTAAGGTTGGTTAGTGACCAGATCTCGGACCGGAAAAAGCCCCTAAATGATCCACAGTCTTATCATCTCTATCGGCACCTGTTTTCCTTGACTGGTAGTTCATAGTCGTAGTCTCAGTTTTACGTTCAGTCAATGCTTCCTGCGTTTTTCCTGTGCTTGTGCAAGTGAAAGGTTGCCAGGTTTGATAAAATCCCGCATTGTAATGATTTTTTAAATGAAGTTATTTAAGCACTGGTGCATTACCACAGCCCACGGATAGAGGATGAGAAACGTAAGAGACCCCCACATTAGTGACGACACGGGGTGGGGTTACGCAGTACTCGCAGACCCCACAGGTGTACGTGCGGTTCACTTGTGTCTTGTGGGAAGGCATCCCCTGTAAAGTGTTGTAATAATTAATTCGAGAAACAGAACAGCAGCCACAATTTCTGTGAGAATAAAGGAATACTGAGAAGCAGGAGCAAACATTTGCCTCAAAAAGTCTGTTTCAGTTCAGCTCAGAGCTAGGCTGAGAATGAGTGATATCTAGTAACCAAAACACATCACAAGAAAGCTTGTATGCGACATTCTGCGATACCTCCAAATCCTTCCAGACTTGAGGGTTGTCAGTGTGAATGTGGCTGTTTCAGACACAGCCTGTCTCTACTGAAGATGGATGCTGGTGACCAGGTTTGATGAACAAAGAGGTTGATTGGACCAACACGGCCTCACCTCTCCTTTGACCATGACCTTCTCTAAAAATTCTGCTATGATGGATCTTATGTGGACAAGCTACAACAAAAGAGTACTAATATTGCCTCTGCTGTGTCATGAATAAGAGATGGTAGATGCCCTCCGAGGTGGACACACACAAGGAGTTTGATGGTCAATTCAAACGTACAAATTAGCATCTCCAAAGATGAGCATCATGTGCTTGAGATTTAGTTTGATAAAAGTGATACTTAAACATGAAGCATATTGAATGTCACGCACAGACTCCCTCTGAACAAAAGTCTAGTGAGGCCTTATGTTTGTCAAATTTGGGGTTGTAAAAAAGCTCTAATAGCTGAATAGGCATTAATTACCATGATTAATAAAATAGTAAGAACAATAATATATTTTTTAAGAAATGCCTGAAACAAGTACAACCGTTCAATATGTCAATGTACAATTAAACGTCACTACATAGAAATATAAGAAATAACATATTTCTAATGGTAGCCTTTGCAGATGACTGTCATCGCGTTGTCTGTAGTCCGTTGTTGCAGATACACCTGCAGTAGCACACTAAAAGACACTCTCACTCAATCTGGCAACACAGTCTGTAACGTGACGTCAGTTAATTCCACAGCTCCACAGTCTGGATCGCTTTCGATTCAACAACAGAGGAAAAGCAGAGGGGGAAGAAATGGCGATGCTAGGAAGCTTCAGCTCTGCACAGCAAAAGAAAAATGTTTCTGCTGGAGACAGGGATGTGACAGAGTTTGTTTGCCCCGTTTGCCTCGAAATCTTTGACAGCCCTGTCACAACGCAGTGTGGCCATACGTAAGTTTCGGGTAAAGATAGATTGCTGGTGATAGCTCGATTAATCGGGCTAGCTAGGCTAGCTATGATGTTGTGTTGTTAGCTAGCAACCTTGTACTAGTAGTAAATCGTCCAAGTTAAATAGAGGTAGCTAGCTGAGTTAGCTTCCTTGTTGTCAATGTATTCTTATCATGTTTGTAGCTAACCAGGGTTTAAACATACCGACATTTACGGTTAGCTACATTATGTCCATATAACTAAATATAGCTGGCATACTTTCAGTTTTGTTTACCAACGATATAGCCGTATATATGGGATGTGTAGTTCAAAAATGTATCAGGACTACAAATCCATAACTCAATGGGTGGAGGCTTTTTCTTTGGAGTTTCAGGAACTAAACAGAATAATACATTTACAGCCAATAAACAATATGCGTGTGATAGAAACGGAAGCGTTGTCTGAACGAGACGTCATTGTTGCTCGCCGTGCTACACTTCTCGCAGGTTCTGTCAGAGTTGCCTGCAGGAGTGCTTGCGGCCTCAGAAGCCCGTGTGTGCTGTGTGCCGGGCCGGCCTGGGCCACTGGGCTAAAGCTACGGACCTCGAGGCCCTCATCCACTCCTCAGTGGCCGCATGCAAAGGCTGCGGAGCCCAGGTAGGTGTGGAGGCTACGTTACGATACGGAGACCTAACCGTTGTTGTTGTTGTGGGAGCGAAGGTTGAAACGCCTTGTTACCATGTCCCCAGGTGGCCCTGTCTCAGATGAGAGGCCACACCGGAGCCTGTCCTAAATACCAAGAGTACATCGAGGAGGGTGTAAGGACCACTGCCCAGAGCCAGCCTGCGATCCTCAGGTGAGGTCCATGACGTCCCTGGGCTGGGTTACCCTTCACCCGCTGCTCTGACAGGGGTTTGTTTGTATACCAACTTGGGTCAAATGGTGTCAAGAATTAAATGTTTGATAATGTTTTCTCCCTGTCACTATCTTCTCTTTCTCTCTCTCTCTCTCTCTCTCTCTCTCTCTCTCTTTCTCTTTCCTCTCTCTCTTCCAGTCCCGTGCCCAACCGCTACACCTTCTCCTGCCCATTTTGCAACTGCCAGAACCTCGACCAGGACGGCCTGGTCGAGCACTGCACTTCCCAGCATGCCCGGGACACACGTCATGTGGTAGGAAGTCTCTCTTATGAGCTCATCTCACAGACAGCCACTCCCTCTCACAATATGTGTGCCCCCATTGGATATGGGCACTGGATTTTTTTTCCAGTAGATGGATCTATCGTGTTGAGTGGTACAGTTAGGTCACATAAGACAATATAACCTGGAAAGCTCTCCCAGTAGGGTATACTAACCAGTTGTACATAATGCATCTAACAATGGTAACATGAGTGTGTCATGATAACCAAACTGTATAAAAATAAAAATAAGAGAGATGCTTGTTCCAAACCATTTTGTTGGGTGTCAACGGAGTGGGACAGTTGTGTTCCTATTTCCTCCGATTCACTGATCCAGTATGTAGTCACGCACGTGTAGTCACGCACCGCACGTGTCGTCACACACCTGGCCAAGGTCAGCCCTATATCTGCCAGCGCTCTGCCACACATTGTGCGACCTCATCCCTTCCCGGAGCGGGCATGGTTTTTTCCCCCAGCGATCCTCATTAGCGGTCCCCTCTCTCTCTCTCCCCCTATCTATCTCTCTCCTCTCCCCTCTCTCCCCTATCTCTCTCCCTCTCTCCCCTCTCCCCCTATCTCTCTCTCTCGCTCCTCCCCAGGTGTGTCCCATCTGTGCCTCCATGCCGTGGGGAGACCCCAGCTACAGGAGCGCAGACTTCTTCCAGCACCTCAAGATCAGACACACCTTCTCCTACGACACGTTCGTGGTGAGTTTGGAGGGAGTTGGCGTGCAGGGGCCGTCCACCGCGGGGCCTCTTTGTGTTCCGCCTCTCTCACTGTTCCCCTGCCCTCCCCTGTGTGATGATGCGCTGTCTGTGTCTGGGTCCTGATGTCCACGCAGTGAGCTAAACCTCCCTCTGTCTCCCCTTCCTTTCTCCTTGTCTCTTTCTGTCTCTTTGTCTCTCTTGACCTATTTTGCTCTCTTTCTCCCTCTCCCCCCTCCCGCCTCTCTCTCCCCCCCTTCTCTCTCTCTCTCTCTCTCTCTCTCTCTCTCAGGATTACTCCACAGACGAGCACACAATGATCCAGGAGGCACTGCAGCGCTCCCTCATGGAGAACTGAAGCCGTGTCCATACAGCCGGGGTCCTGTTCTCAAAGCACGCAGGTCTGTGGAACAGTGAGGGGGAGGGTTACTATGGGCAATCAGCTTCACAGGCAACGGGGTGGGGTGGGGAGAAGCCATCCAGACAATCCTAACCTGAAATCTATTGGCTGAAAACGATAGTGGATATCATGCCGATGTAAACCTTGTGAATCTATTAAAGCCCCCAGTCACCTGGCCCGACAGCCCCGGACAGCTGAGTTGTCTGTGTGCTTCCTGGTGTTCGAAGGAAATGTAAAACACTTCTCTGATCTCCTTCCAAAGAAGCTCCCCGCCCCACCCCCGTCAGTCTAGATTGTTCTTAATCAGCTAAATCATGTTCCTTTGAGGGGGGTTCCACCCCATTTAGTTGTCCCTCCCAGTGTCACCCACCTGAAAATGTCCCTTCTGTTTGTAACGTACTCTATGCTGTAGTGAGGGGTTTCAACCACTAGGTGGCTACTTTTGAACACACTGTAAACTACCCAGTAGAAAAACAACGGGCTTTCAAGAAGCAGCAATATACTCAATTACTCTCAATACTGAAGTGCTACTGTCATTATATGTGGCCTCTTATACAAAGAGCCAATGTGGATGTTTTTGTGATTAAATGTAGTCCTCTGGGTCTGAAGAAGCAAGTCATTCAGGGTTGGCACCGTTCTTAGACCTGCCACTAAGATCAATGGATGTGCTGGAGGATTTGTATGTGAGCGTAGAAAGTGTGCCTGTATTCCATTGTAAAAGCTCATTTTGTAATCATTATTCTCCCCTCAGTAAGTTTCCCGACTTGAGTTTTTTTTCTTTTTCCTTGGTGGACTGTGTCAGTAAGAATCTTCCGATGCCCCTGAACTTCTGATTAGCTGTGATACACGTGCTTTAAGGGGGTAGGAGAAGGCATCTGGAACAGCTGTACGAGGTGCCGTGGATCAGCCAGAGGAGGGCAGCAGAGCTCCATTGTTCCCATTCGTCATCCACTGCCGCTGGGCCCTCTTCCCAGCATCCAGTCTGTGTAGCAAGACGGCCTCGCAGACAGACTCCTCTGTGAAGGCGTGTGTGCTCATCCTGCGTCTCTCCAGGTCGAGGCACCGCATCACCACAGAGTTCACCTCGCAACACTCTGGGAGGGGGGGATCGCTAGTCCAGTTTGATTTTGTTTTTTTTGTTTTTATTTATTACAATTTGTTAAGTTTACTTTTTTTCTCTCATTGTAAATCTTTCGATGTCATTTTTTTTGGGGGGGGGGCGGTTCATATTGACTCGATGTGAAGGACGTTCACGTTGTGATTTTGGACATCCGGCCCAGAGTTCGGATAAACTAAACCAACCGTGGTTATCGTGAGAGACCGTTGTTATTTAACAGAGTCTTGTTTCCTTTTGATTGGTAACAGCACTTTGCAGTTCTGGTTCTGAACTTGATCTGACTGGATCAGCTTCCTTCTCTCCCGCCTTAAGGGAATAATACCCTTACATCTGTGGTGGTCTGTGCAATTTATGGTGTTGGTGGTGGTGCATTAAAGCCATGAAAACAAATGTTAACGAATGAAACGACAGTTTAATTTCCTTTTGGACCTAATCTTGTACAATAAAACGAATATCACAATTGACAAAACCGAAACATGTAATCCAGAATTGGTCATTGAGGCAGTTTTTTTTGTGATGCACAGGAAGGGAGACAGTCTGTGAAGCAACATGTTTGGTGTTCTAATCAACCTCTTTGTCAGGCAATTGAGTGTTCCGTCATTCAGTTTCTCTTCTACCTAACACTCTGCCTGTGATGACTGGGCACTCTCTTCTGCCCCCTCGCCATCCTCCATACTACTGTCTTGTTTTCTCCAATAAAAAAACATATTCACGTGTGATTAATTCAGACTCGACTCTTGTCTTTGATAACTCGTATTCGTGCTTAAAAAAAAACACGACTGCCTACTTGTCTAACTGATAGAGTAACACATTTTGCTTCCTCGCGCTCTCACACACTCTCGTTCTCTCTCTGACTGTCAGCTCTGCTGTCTCGGCGGTGCTAAATCCTGATAAATTAAAGCTCTTTAATTATTTAAACACCGGCCTCTGAAATCAGCCTGTGTGATTTATACCTGAGTTTAAGACAGGTGGAGGCTGAAACAACACAGTTCTGATTGATGACCTCAGAGAGCTGTGTTTGTGGGGGAGAAGGACGGGAGAGAGAATGAGTGAGAGGGGCCATGGTGGAAGGAGCTAATGTAGGAGGTACATCAATCTCCACCAGGAACTGTCCCGGCCTGTCTTCATTAGAGAGCAGGCGTCTCTGTCGAGAGGTTTGGCAACGCTCGCAAAGGCGGCTGTTCCGCCAACGTCCGCCACGCGATCCGTATCGGAGGGGCCATCGAGCGGAGTTGAAAGAGGGACGTAGAAATCAACTCGGAGCGTGCGTGTTTGTTGCATCTACGGCGAGTTTATGATGAAACCCCTCCTCCGTAGAAGAGTCTTCTTGCCTCTCAGTCTCTCATCCACTCTCATCTATAATTAGTTTAGTAATAGCACCGACTCACCCACCAAACTTCCTCTGGATGTGGCCCCCTTTCTTTCTCTTCCCCTTCTTTATTTAAAAAAAGGAAAGAAGTAAAGGAAGAAGAAAAAAACGACCTGATCAGATTTTTTGCTTCTGGCAGATACCGTGTGAAGGAGAGGAGAGGGGTTGGCTGGTGAGAGAACTAACGAGATACACCAGTGCTCCTGGGCAGGAAGGAAGTGGAGCTGAAAACATGGCAGTCTGTCTTATCTGTTTGGTGGCGGCAGAGAGAGGGGGGGGGCAAGGTGGGGATTAGGAATAGGAAGAAAGCGAGGCGAGAAAAGCAAAAGAGAAGTGAACAAATGGAATAAAAATTTCATAAAGTTCAGCGTGTGCTTTCTTTGATGCGAGTATTAGATAGTGTGCAGAGTCTGCGGGCTGTGTAGGGGTGGCAATTAGCGCTACAAGGCCCCGCAGGCTCGCTGGCAGACACGGGATAGCACCACGGATGCTGCTCTCAGGAGTGTGTCGCAGGCAGCCCAGACACTCTTCTGCCGCACGTTCCTTTTGTTTTGGTGCACACTCTAATTCTATCTATCTCTGATCATCTCTCATCTCTAGTCCTATCTCTCGCTCTCTCTCTCTCTACTCTCTCTCTCTCTCTCTCTCTCTCACTCTCTAGCTCTCTCTCTCATCTCTCATCTCTCTCTGTCTCTCTCTTCATCTCTCTCTTTGTCTCTCTGTCTCTCTCTCTCTTCGTGTCTCGGTTTCTCGCTTTCCCACCTTGTGTTTCCTCTCTCGTTCTAACTCGACCTCTCTCCCTCGGTCCATCACAGGTGCTGACCAGCTGTAGAGAGACTTCAACAGTCTGGAACTTGCCTGTGGACCGAGCTAATCTTCTAGCATGTGTGTGTGTGAGTGTGTGTGTGTGTGTGTGTGTGTGTGTGTGTGTGGGGTGGGGGGGGTACATTCAAGAGCTTTGACCTGATGTGTTTCCCAGGGTGTGATGTCAGAGGGCACATTTTTCACTCTGACCTGGCCAACTCGTTTGAGTCACACAGACCAGTGTGTGGGCAGAGACTAAACTGTTTGAGCAAGTTGGAGTAGTAGGTTCAAATACGGTGGGGTCCAAAGGTCCGAAACCACATTGAACATTTTATGGTGGAATTGAAGACAAAGAAAGAAGTTCACAAGTGTATGTACAACAGTTTTTTATGACAAGAAGCTGTTAAGGACCATTGTCAGATGATTCTGGGATAATAACGGTCATCATTGCACAAACTTGTGGAATCCTTGCACACGGTCACAACAAATACTAAGACAATGAAAGTATTTAAAAAAAAGAAAACTTTCAGTCAGATTGTTAAACTGAAATAGATTTTCCCCTTAATAAAATAAAAATATAATCGTTAAACTGTTTAATTGTTAAACTGTACTGAACATATAATGTAATGAAAACGTTGTTGTACATTTTAAACAAATGCAAAATAGTGGTATATTTACTGGTTGTATCATAGTTTTGTTCCCATTCTATATGTGTACAGGAAATGATCTAAAAGTAGTTCTTCAAGGCTGAATACAAGAATCATTTCTCTGGCTGTGCTCCCCATGCAGGCGTGACTGGAGGTATATTCAGAGTGCCTGGAAAGTTATCTCTCTCTCTCTCTCTCTCTCTCTCTCTCTCTCTCTCTCTCTCTCTCTCTCTTCTCTCTCTCTCTATCTCTCTCGCTCTCTCTCTGTAGTTTTTGCTGAGCCAGGTATCTGTGGCGAGGTGTGGGGTGGGTACGGGGGAGCGTTGGGAGTTTGTTCACCGTTAGAATTCCTCAAAGTCAGGAGAAAAAAGGAAGAGCAGGAATCCTGCCGGGCCGGGCACGGAGGCTTCGGCTCGGCAGGTTAGTCCTCTCTGGTGTTTGAACAGAAAACGCCAGCGGGATTCCCCAACATCAATACTAGTTCTACACAAACTCTTCTTCCGCTCCTAAACTCCTTACTACCGACCCCGCACACCCCCTATATATAGTAACTCACCCCAAATATTTAATTCAGAAGTAGAACTTGCCAGTATTTTGTATATTGTTCTTGTGCATAGGCCTTGTTCCATATTCAGACAGGTCCTCGCGTACAGGACTATCTATGTTTTACATATCATCGCTTACATGCAACTTGTTGTGACAGATTTTTACGTTTCTTCTTTTATTCATTCTGACTTTAGGAAAGATCTCAACTTTTTCCTGAATGAATTCAACAGTAACACCTTACTCTGCTTCAGTATCAACTCCTGTCCTCTCATTTTGTTAAAGGGAACATTTTGATTTCATGAGAATCAAATAAAACACGAGAAACGACTTCTCAAATTCCAAGGTGCGCTCGCTATAAAAGCTTGGAAAGTTCTCAAATCCCTGTAACTGCAGAAATATTCTCCTGGAAGTGAACATGAATATGAAAGGCATTGACGGAACTATCCAGGGAATCGCTCATCATTGCCGCCCCATTTATTTATTTATTTGAAATCCGCACAGCCCCTGTACTAATATTTGAAAGTTCAGCCCTCTGAGGTGTAAGGGAAGAAACATCCCCCGAGTGTGTGTGTGTGTGTGTGGTCACAATGGAATAGCAGGCCAAAACGGGGGGGAGATGGAGCCACATTTCACCCCCTCCCTCTATTACCCCTGTAGACCAACTAAGACGTGAGCGTGCGCGCGGAGGGGGAAGCTAAGCCCCAGGCTGTTATTCTCCCATTAATTTTTCCATTTGAAATCGAGTCTCAACGGGCATGCATGGAGGGACCACGGGGGGGGGGTGGTGGTGGTGGGGGGGGGCTCAGGAGGGGGAGTGCGGGGGTTGGTGCGGGGGACCAAACGGGGGTTGCAGCTGTGTCCGTGACCAACAGGGGAGGCCATTTCCCTTTCGAAACGGACCGTTTCTCTCCCTCTCGTCTTTGCCTCTCTCTGCCTGGTTCTGCAGGGAAGAACTGCCTCCATTAGAGGCTGCTTTGATATCTCGCGTCTCCTGTTATTAGCCAGAAACAGCCTGTCTGTCATGATGGGCGTTCTCTCTTTTACTAAGAAGCATTAGAGAGGACGTCTGCGTCGGGCAGCATTCGTTTTCACATCGATTATTCGGAATAACATGTTTTCCGTGCCAACTTTGAATGAGATGTCACTGAGATTAACCTAGTTGCGTTGGTTAAATTCACCTGGAATGAAATTGAGGAATAGACGTGCCAGACTAGCCTGATTTGGCCTGGCCTGGCCAGGATTGGCCTGGCTCAGCTCGGCCCGGCTCGGCCCGGCTCTGGAGCTGGAGACAAACCCACGTCAGCCACGATTTAAACAGAAAATGACGAGTCATGAAAATCAGTCTTTTGTCTCGTACGAGCTGTTTGTGTGTGCTGTTGTTGACAGGTTGACAGTCTAGCAGCAAGGTACTATATCACGTTAACCATTGAAGTCTGTACTCGTTTCAGCTTTCATGGTAATCTCTTCATAAACACATTCGCTCTCTCTCTCGCCAGTCCATACCTTTCCCTCAGGGAAAGAGTTGCTTGTGAAACCACAGAGAACATACAGCACAAGTTTTACATCCTCATTGTCCTTTTCTTTCTGCACTCCGGCGAAGACACACACACACACACTCACCCACCCACACACACACACACACACACACACACACCACACACACACACACACACATACAAGCAAAACACTTTCAGTCAAGCCCGTTACCCTTCATCCCTCCATACCACCCACACAAACACCACCTCTCCCTCGCACACCCCCCTCCCCCCCCCCTTTAATTTCAATCACCAGTCACAGTATATTTTCTTTTCCTTCTTTTCTTTCTTTGGAAAAAAAAGTGCCAGAGTTAGCTGATCTGTCAATCAGGTGCTGTCCTGTTGTGTGGCGGTGGGGGGGGGGACGGGGATGGGGGACGGGGCGCGTCGGAGGGCCATACACCTCCAGCTCGGAGCGCTTCGATCATTAACCAGGCAGGTACTGAGTCAAACTGCTGACAGGGGGACCCGCTGACAGCTGATTTGGAAGACAATGGCCCTTCTCCCTCTACTTAACTTGTCACAGCAGTCAAAGCACCTTCTCCATTAACTTCAGATGCGTCTCCGTGTGTGTGTGTGTGTGTCTCCCCTCCCCCAAACCCACCTCAACACATCTGCAGGCATGCACGCATTAAAAACACACGCGGTGGTCGATGGCGCTGCGTGTTGAAGTGACGCGCGCTGCATCCTGTGTTCTCGTCGTCTGTGGACTCTGCGCTCGTTAAGAGCTTTCTGGTGAAACCCTGTCTGTGATACGTCCCCCGTTTCCAGAACGGTCCGTGTTGAGGCTGTGTACTGAATGCCACAGATTCATTCAACACATCGTGCGGTTTTGGATAGATAGGGACAGTGTAAGAACGCTATTAGGGCGATAATGTTTCGAGGACGCAAACAAGGTGGTAGAAGAAAGCAGCTAAATAGTTTTACACAAGAAGCGTATCCAGTTAGTATATCCAGGTGTATGATTAGAACAACACAGGCCCTACATTGATTGCGCCACTATGAATATATGCAAATATGTTCAAATATGCGCATCGTTATTGAGTTTGTCACAAGTTTCATTTGGAATATCAGCTCAATTATTCCATGGCGCACCTTTTTTCAGGGATCATCTTTTTCCCCAGATACAATTAAAACAACACAATCCAATATTTTTTTCTTTTCGAAACAAATAAAAGATCTATGAACAAACGATCATCAGTATCTATTTCTGCAACTTCTAGGATCGTAGGAAAATAGGAAGCGCGAATGTCAATACATGACGAAGCTTCTTCATTGGTTTGTCATTTAGTTTCCTGTCCAACAACGTTTCCCGTTTATTAACTACCCCTGGAGTGGTCCATTCACATGCGAGCTAACTGGGCCTCCCCTTACCAGCACTTCCTGTGCTTTGTGGGCTTCCGGGGCTTTTCCGTTGGTTCTGCCTTCTTACAGGAGGGGAAAGGACGACACATGCACATCTGTCAGTCACGCGCCTGGGCCCTGCGTGCCCCTCCCCTGCCAGCCTCAGCAGCAGCAGCAGCAGGCCTCCATCCACCTCCTCAGCATCCCCGGCTCAATGAGTAACCAGCCAGCAGGTACTGAATCAAACTGCTGACTGGGAGAGCCGAGGGTGGGGTGGGGAGCTGGGGGTGTGGGGGTGTGGGGGTGTGGGGGTGGGTGGGTTGTGTGTAGGTGGATGGATGACGGGGATGGAGGGGGAGGGAGGAGGGGAAGGGGGAGGCTGAGGGGGGGTGGGGGGTGAGCTCGCAACGTGCAGACGACGACGGCGTCACTCTGCGCGGCGCGGTGACGTAACCTTTCCCACCTCGCGCGAAGGGAAGACAGGAGAGGAGGAGGAGGGGAAATAGCCAGCTGTCTTCCCCCCTCCATCCCCCCCGTGCAACTATTTGAACCTCCCCACCCATCTCCCCACCCTCCCCCCCGCCCATAAGTGGCATCATTTAGATGGCCTCTCCCTCTGTCATCCTCTCTTCTCAGACAGACGAGGACTGTCAGCCTTGTCACCGCCGCCCGGCTAAACATTAACCACTCCTGCCTGCCAAGTGTCGTGGGGGCAGAGGCTAGGTGAAAGGGGGGATGCCCCTGGACTAAACCTAGGATGAAAGGCAGCCAGTGATGGCTCTATCAGCCTGACAGAGACGGTTTTGTCTCTCCGAACTTGTGTATATGCATGTGCGCCGTCAGCAGATTCTTGGAATGACGGGAGACTTTCGTTGCTCTGCCCCTCCTCCCTCCCTCCCTCCTGAGAGAAGAGAGGGAGAGAGAGAGGGCAAGAGAGAGAGCGAGAGAGAGAGAGAGAGATAAGAGAGCGAAAAAAGAGAAAGAGAGAAAGAAAGAGTGAGAACGAGAGAGAGAGAGAAGAGAGAGAAGGGAGAGAGAAGAGAGAAAGGAGGAGAGAAAGAAGAGAGAGAGATAGAAGAGAGAGAGAAGAGACAGAGAGAGAGAGAGAGAGAGAGAGAAAGACAGAAGAGAGAGAGAAGAGAGAGAGAGCAGAGGTTTTTTTGTTGCTGTTGCTTGTTTCTTTATCCCCATGGCCCTTTATGCTTCTCAATGACGTCGGTGACTTTCCATTCCAAACACGTGAGCCCCCGGAATCCCCATCCAGATACCCTCAATATACCTCACCCTCTGGGGAGAGGAGCATCCTGGCCTCTGAAGTGCTGGAGGATTATGATGGGGTGTAGGGGACTGGGAAGGAAGAGGGGAGGAGAGGGAGGAGGAGAGGAGAGGAGGAGAGGAGGAGAGGAGGAGGGAGGGAGAGGAGGAGGGGAGGAGAGGAGGAGAGGAGGAGAGGAGGAGAGGAGGGGAGGAGGGAGGAGAGGAGCGAGAGGAGAGAGGAGGAGAGGAGGAGGGGGAGGAGAGGAGGAGAGGAGAAGAGGAGAAGAGGAGAGGGAGAGGAGAGGAGGAGAGCAGAGGAAGCCAGAGTATCTGGATGGATCGCCGCTCGTTTGGGTGGAAGAGGCGGGAGAGTGTAAGAGTCTGTGTAGCTGCTGAGGACGGGCCTCGCGGAGAGATAGAGAGAGGTAGACAGAGAGGGAGAGAGAGAGAGAGAAGGAGAGAGAGAGAGAGACACACAGAGAGAGAGAGAGAGAGCATGTTGTCATAGGGAAAGGTCAGCAGTTAGATTCTGCTTCAGTAACAAATCCCCTCATTATTTCCCCCCGGGTCTGAGGTCTTCCTTCACCCAGGGAACAGGTTCACCTCACACTCAGCCAATGCTGGGCCTTCCCATTTGTCCATTCTATGAAACCAACAAAAGCGACAAGTTATGATTCGGTCAAATATAAGCAACAGGAATATCCGGTGTGTGCTACGTGACTGTATTCAGTTGAAAAAAAGAACGAGACAGTCTATCTAACAGGGCTAACGCACACGGCAGATCGTTCGAAAAGTGACGTAACAGCGAACACAGTAATAACAATCCCCCCCGCCCCGTTCTACATCCTGCATTATCTCTCCTGCCGCTTCCTTTATCGCTCCCTCACTCCCATTTCTGCCATGCTTATATCTCTCTCTGACGCTCCCTCCATCTCCCCTCCCTCTCTTTCTGTTGTCACTCAGGCGGATCCCCCCCCCAACCACCCCCCCCGCCCCCCCCACCACCCCCCCCTCTTTCTCCTGCTCTCTTTTGAATTATTAACTCCCCGGCTCAGGGGGCTGAATGGGCCCTGCTGAGTAGACACATCGCAGATCCGGATTCACGTTGCACGCTTTTCGGATGTCTGTCCATTCAAGGGGATTACATCGCCGCTGCTCCCGGTCGACCCCCCATCCCCCCCCCCACACACACACACACACCACACGTACACCACAAGCGCACCGGCGCGCACACCGGAAACGCTCGCTCGCGGCGTGCAACGTTCTGGGGGGACTCTCGTCAACAGCTGATGGCCGGTCAGACGGAGCGAAGGTGGGCGAGAGAGAGAGAGAGGGAAGAGTCAAAAAGAGAGAGAGAGGTGACTAAAAGAGAGAGAGAGGTGACTAAAAGAGAGAGAGACAGAAAGAGAAAAGAGGAAACAGAGAGACAGGGGATGAAAAGAGAGAAAGAGAGACGAACAGAGAGAGAGAAGAGGTGAAGAAAGAGAGAAAGAGACACGTGATAGACTGATGATGAGAGTTGGCCTTGTAGATACAGTAACACAGACAAACAGATCTCCCCTGCAACATTCCTCCACACTGTAGCCCACTAGAGTCCTGGGGGCCTCCTGCGGTGAAGCCTCCCACTTTCCTAACCTGCCACTCCCCATGCAGTCCCTCTCCTCTGGGCTGCCCGATCAATGATTAACCCCGGGACTGATCAATGGTTTTGGCTGACTCTGATACATCACTGGAGCCTTGCAGCTGCCATGTAAAGGAAGCGTCAACTCTATACTGGTAGTGACAGAGCACGTCCACTCAATCATGTGCTCACACACACACACACACACACACACACTAATATACACACCCACGCCGTACAGTATGTTTCTAGTTTGTCCCTCAGAGTGTTAATTCTATTATATTCTGCTCATGTACACACGATGACAATGCATTTTATTCAACTTGGCTCCTATCCGGAATATTCCGAAACGGAGTCGATGCTTTTATCAATGTTTAATGGCCACCGTTTAAAAACACAAGGGTGGAAGTGAAGGGAGAAGGAGAGTGACCAGCGAGAGACGAGAGAGAGAGAGAGAGAGAGAGAGAGAGAGAGAGAAGAGAGAGAGAGAGAGAGAGAGAGAGAGAGAGAGAGAGAGAGAGAACGGCGCCAAGTGGACGAGAGTAAAATGGAGGGAAAGCCGGAGAGAGGGGGCGAGATGTGGCGCGTCGCCGTCGCCCGTCACCCTTCCCTCCTCTGCCCGCGACGGCAGGGGGAAACCGGGACTTCCTGTAGATGACAGGAAGGACAATGGCAGAGTGTTCCGTCAGCAAATCACAGTCACAGGGCCAGGTTAATGATTCTGTACCCACAGCGGAGCCAGAGAGAGAGAGAAAGAGATGAGAGGAGGCAGGGATACAGAGAGAGAGAGAGAGGGGGAGGGAAATGGAGGCGGGGGCGGGGGTGGCATTCAACTGCGTTTAGGCCGTCATTATGGTGGCATTAAGACTGTCGGTCTGTTTTTTGTCATTTTAATTACTGTTAATCTGATCTCGCCATACTTGGCCCATTAGTTAATGAGCCGGAACAAAGGCAACATGTCAAACATATTTCCCTCCAGATTCGGTTATCAGTCAGGCAGCTAATGTGGCGCACCATGTTTTGTTTCAATCGGAACGGGACAATGCAATCCGCGATTGATAAAAAAAAAGACAGAAAGAAAGAATCCCGATTGGCAGATGACGATAACGGCCTCTTCGTTCGTTTTCTATCGTTTCCCCCCCCCCTCGCTCATCCGTAATTGAAATTGGATTTCAGAGATGGCGAATTGGGGAGTGGACGTGGTTCGAGACGCCGACGTCTCTCCGCGCGCGGACGGGGTTTTCCAGAGCGGCACGGAAAACGGCTTCCAACTGCAGCCGTGGAACGTCGGGCCTGGCGGATCGTGTCCAGTCCGGGCGGGCAGCGAAACAGAGGACGGGTGGGGAGCGGGTGGAGGGTTTGGAGGAGGGGTAGGGGGGGATTTGTCCCCCCGACTGTAGCCCCCCCCCCTGACGTCCTCATGCTGGGAGCCGGGTGAAGCATTAACTTACCGGCACTCGGCAATATTGCTGACGGGTGTGTGGCAACGGAGTGGATCAAAGTTATCATGTCGAGGAGAGAGCCGCCTTTCAGCTGAGCCCTTACAGGCTGTCCACTCAATCTTGCCTCTCCATTCAGACCCGGCTTAGCAGAGCAGCCCCCCTGGTCACTCCCATCCTCCCACTCCTCATCCCCCCCCTCCCTCCCTCCCTACCCCTCATCCTGCTCCCGGTTCTCCCCACTCGGCCCTCCCAGCTCCCTTTTGCTCCCAAAGTCGGAGGCATTTCCCAGATATCTCATCCCTAAAAATAAATCAAATAACGACTTCCATAATGTCCTTCATTGGCTCTTACCTTGACTTGACTGCGTGCACTTTTCTTTCATTGCACCCTCCCTCCCTCTCTCTGACCTCCTCCACACCCCCCAGCCGGCTGTCATCACTGTGAGCGGTAAGCACATCCTTATTTGACAAGGTTGGTTAGGTGGGTCATGAAAAGTTGATGTTTGTGGAGCCAGAGTCCCATTTATTATCCTTGCTAATGCAGACAGAAGCGGAGGAGGGGCTGGAGTGGACGCATTAATAAGGGATCATTAGGACTGTGGATACTTCATGGCACTGGTGAATGCTCCCCCCACACAGACTCACACAGACTCACACACACACGCTCACACACACATGTACACACACACACGTACACACTCGCTCACACACACATGTACACACACACACGTACACACACGCTCACACACACATGTACAGACACACACGTACACACACGCTCACACACACATGTACAGACACACACACGCTCACACACATACACACACATGCTCACACACACGCGTACACTAACACACACACACCGGCACACACACCACACCGCTGGAGGAGGAGTTTCTCTCTGAACACTGACGAAGCTAATAATCTTGTGACCCAGAAACGCTTTTAAATGAAATACCCTACTACATTGTTTTAGTTTATCTTATTCCACCGGACAGTGGCCTTTGCACTGAGGCATACCTCTAAATGAACCATGGTATGATGAATAAGACTCAAAACTGAGTTTCTGTGTCCTAAACATGCGACAGCATG
This sequence comes from Mallotus villosus, assembly GCA_903064625.1. Lineage (NCBI taxonomy): Eukaryota > Metazoa > Chordata > Actinopteri > Osmeriformes > Salangidae > Mallotus > Mallotus villosus. The sequence goes on along the minus strand of CAEFZP010001218.1, from coordinate 52,253 downwards.
CGAGTTGCAAAAGTGTGCGTGTGTGTTCACACTAGTATATGGTGGGAAACGTGCAGATGGGTCGGGGAGGGGTGTATATTGTGTGTGTGTGTGTGGGGGGGCTGGGGGGGTGTCTGGAGTTATCCGGCGTTGGATGGTGATAGATTGGCCTGGGAGAACGGTGATGCAGATCCACTCATCAAGATTGATGTTCTGCCATTCTGCTTTAAGTGCAATTAAAATGGCCCCTCTGTTAAAAACCCCGCCTGACAACACCGCCCGGGCTGGGATTACGCTACATTTCCCCAGTGTCTCCACCACCCCCCCCCCGCTGCTCCAGCCACACCATCACACCTTCTTCACTCATCCCTCCATCCCTCCATCCCACTTCTCGGTCTCTTCTGCTCCGCCGGTCAGTCCCCCTCCTACGTCTCTTTTTCCTTTTCACTCGGATGGAGCGGTTCTCTCTCGAAGTCCTGCTCGGGTCGAGCGAGGACGTCCGCTCGTGCCGTTTTCCTCCTGGGGGGTTCGCACGTCTGAGCAGAGGCGACCCGGACGGAGGCGCAAAGATCCAGAAGGAACGCGTCACGCTCGGAGTTCTCCGTCCGGAGGAAGAGGAAGCACGCCGTTCTTCCTCACGTCGCACGTCCCACACGCTGCGTCCCAAACAGCGTCGCTAGGAGCGCTTGGACCTCGCGTGCATGACAAAACACGCTCACATCATAATCCCCCCCCCCGGCCTTCACCCCCCCACCCCCGCAGGCCACGCCCAACTCCGTGTCAAGTTGTTAACCCCGTGTCAGCGGCGGCGGGGGCCCTGTTCGGGTCCCGGTGATGGATGAGTCTTGGCGGACTCGTCCCCACGCAAACATATTCTTCGAGTCAGCTGCTGCGAGTGGTGCTGCTGCACGTGTGTGCGTGCGTCGCCCCCCACACATGTCTGCACATGGGGGCCTCTCACCCACGGACCCCCCCCCACACCCCACACCCCCACCAATCAACCCCCCCCCTCTCCAGTCCAGTCCATTCCCAGATGGTTGGACATGACCCCAGTATTGCCAGGGCAGAGTGTGGTGTGTGTGTGTGTGTGTGTGTGGGAGTAGGTTATCTTTCCACAAATGCTAAAATCGACCTGTTCTCCTCCGCTCCACGCTTCCTCTGTGAGGGCCGTGACACCCTTAACGAAGTGGATGAACTTGGCCGACACTCTCTCAGGGAAGCTGGCTCCTCCTGGAGGGGGAGGGGGCGCGGACAAATGAACACTCTGCTTTCTGTCTTCTGGGGTCATGTGAGAACTGGCTTCCACTCCAACCATGAACACGTCGGTTGAGAAGCCCAGAGCCTGGAGCTGTTCCTGCAGGGCCAGAGAGGAGCCCAGAGCCTGGAGCTGTTCCTGCAGGGCCAGAGAGGAGCCCAGAGCCTGGAGCTGTTCCTGCAGGGCCAGAGAGGAGACCAGAGCCTGGAGCTGTTCCTGCAGGGCCAGAGAGGAGCCCAGAGCCTGGAGCTGTTCCTGCAGGGCCAGAGAGGAGCCCAGAGCCTGGAGCTGTTCCTGCAGGGCCAGAGAGGAGCCCAGAGCCTGGAGCTGTTTCTGCAGGGGCAGAGAGGAGCCCAGAGCCTGGAGCTGTTCCTGCAGGGGCAGAGAGGAGCCCAGAGCCTGGAGATGTTCCTGCAGGGGCAGAGAGGAGCCCAGAGCCTGGAGCTGTTCCTGCAGGGGCCAGAGAGGAGACCCAGAGCCTGGAGCTGTTCCTGCAGGGCCAGAGGAACCCAGAACCTGGAGCTGTTCCTGCAGGGGCAGAGAGGAGCCCAGAGCCTGGAGCTGTTCCTGCAGGGGCAGAGAGGAGCCCAGAGCCTGGAGCTGTTCCTGCAGGGCCAGAGAGGAGCCCAGAGCCTGGAGCTGTTTCTGCAGGGGCAGAGAGGAACCCAGAGCCTGGAGCTGTTCCATTTACTCCCATTGATCATTTAAGTGAGTAGATGGTGAGCTACAGAAAGAGAGAAAGTTGAAAAAGAGAGCTAAAGAGAGAAAGCCACAGAAAGAGGGCGAAGAGAGAACGAGAGTGAGAGAGAGTGAGAGAGTGAGCTCTGCAGTTCAACAGAGGGAAAACGAGAGAGCAAGCAAGCCCCGGAGAGAGAGAGAGAAACGGAGAGAAGGAAAGAGAGACGGAGTGAGTGAGAGTGACCACGGCTATGTGACTGATCACTGGTCAATACCATCCGCTCTCCTCCCATCATCACTCATCTGCACCGGGCCCTGTCACTCTCCACAGCTGCCGACTCTCTCCCTCTCTCTCTCTCTCCCTCTCTCTCTCTCTCTCTCTCTCTGCTCTCTCTCTCTCTCTCTCTCTCTCTCTCTCTCTCTCTCTGCATCTCTGTCTCTCTCTCTCCAGCTTTCTCTCCAACTTTCTCTGTGTTTATTTCACCTCACCACACACACACACGGCCTCTGAAGCATTCCTCTAAGGGGGGTTATTGCGGGTGAGCTGGGGGGGGCAGCAGGGTGGAAAACAGACCTCATCAAAAAAATAAAGGAGAGGAGAAGAGGCACAGGTCGCTTGGCGTGGGCGGCGCAGTTCAGTTACACGCCATGTGTTCTTCTTTCTTCTTCCTTTCTAGTTTGTATTTTTTCCTTCAGAAGAGGTGGGGGTGTAGAGTGGTGGGTTGTCATAATGTCCACTATGGCTGGAAGGGTCAGATTAACAAGGAGCCCCGCTCCCTGTCCAGCCCAGTCCCCACACAGGGCACAATGACAAGGGCTATCCATCACTGCTGTCCCTAACGGGGGGGGTGGGAGGAGGAGGGGGGGGTGTTCTGTCTGGCTGGCTGACGGAGGGTGAAGAGAACAGGATGGGGCTAGTTAAACTTTAACCAGCTCTCTCTCTCTCTCTCTCTCTCTCTCTCTCTTGCTTCCCATCTTCCCACTCACTGAGGGACCCAGTGGTGTTCAGGGCTCCATTCTTTCCTTACCGGGGAGAACCCACATGGAATCTGTTTTTTTTGTCTTTCTTTATCAACCCTGGATCTGTCCTGGCCACCGCCCACTGTGCCCCCCAGCCCAGGCCCTGTGCCCAGGTCCTGCGTCCAGGTCCGGCTGCCTCTCCGGGGGTCGCCCACGTGGGCAGAGTCCCTCCGAAAACCGGCTTGTGTGTGCGTCTAGCCACGCGTCATAAACCAACCCCCCCCCCGCCCACCCCGAAGAAAAAAAGGAAAGCAAACATACGAGCCCTTATGAACTGAGTCGTCCTTCACGGTCCCGACTCTCTCCTCTCTGTACCCCCTAACTCCCTCCTCACGGCACCCCTACACCCTCTTCCCCTCTTCCCCTAACCCCATCCCCTACCCCCTCCTCACTGCCCCCATCCGACTCTGCAACTATCAATAACAGGTGTCAACACACTTTCAGTCGATCAATAGCAAAGGGTGGGAGTGATAGTGGGCGGCTTGGCCTTGGGCTCACACACACACACATACCACAAACCGTGGTTATGGCTTGAAAAATGATGGCTGCACCCTAAACAGTCATTTAATACACAGTTGCACACTTTGATGGAATTTGGCAAAACACCTTCTCTAACAGAGCTAACAGTGGGTGCTGGAAATCTAATATCCCATGGCGGTCTACTCTGTCATGATACCATTAAACTGGCGTAGGGATATGACCACAACCGGAGTGGTTGTGTGTTGCTGCTCACTGGCCTGGTCAGCGTCACTGATTGGCTGGCTGATTGAGAGGGACTTGTTTATGAACCGAGTCAGTCGACCGAGGAAAACCCAGGAAGAAAGAGAGAGAGAGAGAGAGAAAGAAACGTTAATCCCTTAATTTAAACCACACTGCCACACAAAAAAGGAGTCCAATTTGTTTTTCCTTTTCGAGAATTAGGAAGCGACACAAATTGAGTATGCGTGCGGGAACGTGTATACAGGGCAGTGAGTCAGAGAAAAAGGAAGTAGAGAAAAAAAGATGAGACCTGACTGCTGTCCTCTCTCTCGCCCCATCCTCTCTCTCCTCCCTATCCATGGATGAGGTCCTCTCTCTCTCCCCATCCTCTCTCTCCTCCCTATCCATGGATGAGGTTCTCTCTCTCTCTCCCCATCCTCTCTCTCCTCCCTATCCATGGATGAGGTCTCTCTCTCACCCCATCCTCTCTCTCCTCCCTATCCATGGATGAGGTTCTCTCTCTCTCTCTCCCTATCATCTCTCTCCTCCCTGTCCATGGATGAGGTCCTCTCTCTCTCCCCATCCTCTCTCTCCTCCCTATCCATGGATGAGGTTCTCTCTCTCTCTCCCCATCCTCTCTCTCCTCCCTATCCATGGAAGAGGTTCTCCCTCTCTCCCCATCCTCTCTCTCCTCCCTATCCATAGATGAGGTTCTCTCTCTCTCTCCCCATCCTCTCTCTCCTCCCTATCCATGGATGAGGTTCTCTCTATCTCTCCCCATCCTCTCTCTCCTCCTTATCCATGGATGAGGTCCTCTCTCTCTCCCCACACCCAGGGCCTCGCGCCCACATGACTTGATTAGACGTGACGAGATGACTTGACCCCTCACACACACACACACACACACACACACACACTTAATAATGCATCCACGTCTGAACCCAGCCTGCCATGGGGAAGGATGAAGGGGGGGGGGCAGAGAGGCCACTCACAGTGGTGGGGTGGTGTGTGTGTGTGTTCGGTGGCAGGGGTGTGTAACCGTCGGGGTATGGGGGTGGAGGAAGGGAGACACGGCGAAGGGCAGAGAAGGGTGGATGAGGGGATGTGCGGGGTGGAGGTAAAGAGATGGAGGGGGTGGTGGGAGAGGGCATCTGTGCATGTGTGTGTGTGTGTGTGTGTGTGGGGGGGGGGAGAGGGGGGGGGTAAGAGCCGAGGGAAAGCTGTCCATTTGTACAAACCGAAGAATCCGTCATGTGTCGGTTGGTGTTTCCCCGCGCGGTGTTGATGCCATGGTGACAGCCGGGGCTCTGTCCCCCTGCTCCGCCGTGGAAATGACATTACGGAAATTGTGTTTGTACCGTCGCCTGGGCTGGGGATGGGGGGGGGGACTCCTGGGAAACTGGAGGGGAGGTGGGGTTAAAGAGGTCATACAGACACAGAGAAAGAAGAAGGAGAGAAAGAGTGAGTGTTAGAGAGAGAGAGAGAGAGAGAGAGAGAGAGAGAGAGAGAGAGAGAGAGAGAGAGAGAGAAAGCGTTAGCGTAAGAGAGAGAGAAATAGAAACGTGTCGGAGAAAGATTGTCGGGAGGACGAGGCCAGTGGCTCCTCTATGAAACCTCACGGGACGAGCGCCTGTGTTTGTGTGTGTCTGCGTTTATTTATCTCTTAATAGGCCAATCTGGAACTCCCCCAGTCCCACCCAATAACATCACAGCCTTTCTCCCCCCCCATCACAGCCCTCTCTCCCCTCCCCTCCCCTCCCACCCCCCCTCCCCAGTCCCAGTCTCTCCGGGCACACTCCAACTCCTGAATATTTCAGCAGTGGAAATGAACCACTCTCTCAGGGGGCCAATCCCAGGCCTGATTGGCTGCGTTTATGACCCGGGGCCGGTCAGGGTGGAGGCGGGGTCCCCTCGACCCAGGTCTGAACACCCCTCCCTGGGCCCGAGTAGGACCAGGGGAGCCACAGGGACAAATCTCCCCTCATAAAGAACAACTGAAAGTCAAAGGGGAGGATTTGGTGTTCTCATACGAGGGTGATTTGACTCATTTCTTCTTCTCTCTTTTTTTATTTTTTTTACAGCTCCTGATCCATCTTTAATGAGGCGTTGAATATTAACTGGATTTGCGAGGAGACAAGTGTCAACTCCCATGAGTGTAAGCTCGGGGGTCCGAGGTTTAGCAGACGGAGATGGAAGGGTGGAGTGCGTGTGTGTGTGTGACGGATGGGGGGCGTCGGGCACAGGGGTTGGGGCGGAGGGGATTCTACATGATGTTTATATGCGAGTAGCAGTTATGGGCAATTACAATTACAATCCAACTCCGTGGGTGGGGACGGCGACGTTAATTGTGGTCTCAATACCCGCCCCCCCTCGGAGACTCTCCTGTAGCTGCATGAGAATGGGGAGAGCGCAGAGGGAGGAGGAGAGAGAGAAAGACAGAGAGCAGCGGAGAGGACGGGACAGAGACGGACTGATGTTTGTCGTTCCGTTGTTCTGAAGTCCAGTAACGCGGCCTGGGTTATTAATGACGAGGCACCACCACCACAACGGGAGTCCTTGTCTGGCCTGGCCTGTCCTGAAGCACCCAGACCTCCACAGGCCCAGAGGGCAGCCTGGGCCCTAGAGTAGGAGCTGCTCCCAGGACCTTCATCCCCCCACAGCCCCCCCATCTCTTTTTGTCACCGATCTGCCCGGGAACTGATTAATGGGCCTCGTCCTGTGATGAGAAGGGGCCTAAACGCAGCCCTGTCCCTGATACTCCTCTAAGTGGTGGAGATGAATGGTCCGGGGTTGGGGAGGACAGATTAGGCCGTGGTGCTGACCCCCAGGGGGAGGCCGGGGCAGGAGGAGGCCAGGGGCTCGCGGTAATGGGAGCCCTCTCACGCCTTTTAAGAGAGAACATGTTCATGGCTACTTAGAGGAAATTGATTTGATTGTGTCAGAAATGCGCGTGTGTGCGAAGCCCCCCCTGGCACTTTTATTGGCTATTTGTCTTAGGAGTTCACAGCTGGAGAAATTTATGCCCCACATTGGGGTTTAAGAGGGCGTGTGGTGTGGTGTGTGTGTGTGTTTTAGTGAGTAAATATTCATGCGTGTACAAGTGCGCGCGTGTGTGTGCGGGTCGCGATAAGCGACGCACCGAAGGTGCACTTTAAACTGGGTGTCAATCACTAAGTATCAGCTCTAATGACTGGAGGCATGCTACGGAGGTGCCCGGCGATGGCCGACATAAAACAACAAGATTTGTTGGGACGCATTCGTTCTCAGAAGTGACACCGACAGGCAGCTGCTAACCCCCCCACCCCCCCCACCCCCCCACGCTCTTGTCTCGCTGCTCATGTATCTTGGATCTCTTTAAATGACAAGCGTTTGAACACGCATTTCTTGCCGATGATTTCGTCGAGGCGTTCGACGAAAACAAGCCTTTTTTTCCTGTTTTCTGCCTCGTCGGGAGGAAGTGACACGTGTGTGTTTTGTTGCCTCACCAGCAAACCAGGAAGCAGGAACATGAATCTGCATTAGGACGGACCACTGAGTGACAGCTGTGTTGGTCCCCCAGTGAAGAGATAATACCTTCATCTCAATAAGTTGCTACGCCGATGGTGCACTATCAACAGAAAACCATCCAAAGAAAAAGAAAATACAACGAATGAAGAAAATGTAATGCACCTCAAATACTTGATAACAACGACAAATCAGTATTACATTTCAAAATGGCATATATAATTTATTTAAATCGATTTGATATGCGAAATTCTAAGTGATTTCTTGTATGTATTTGACCCAGGCCTGGTGTTTGCAACAAACAAGGGTTGTGTTTACCTCAAACCATTACCTTACCCTGGGAAGGTCACCTGAATCCTGCTCTAATACACAGGCCAGCCTGTCTGAACCTGTGGAGTATCCAGGTCCCAAGAGATCTGGGAATGGGATGGAGCAATGTCACATCAGGCTGGGGTTGAGTAGGGGGGAGGGGTGGGTGGGTGGGGAGGGCTGGGGTGGTGTGGGGTGGGGCTGGGGGCAGTGTGGAGAGGAGAGAGGAAGGTGAGGAGCTTTTGCTTTTCATTTCTGTCACAGGGCAAAGCGAAAGAGTGGCAGAGGACGACAGCAAGGGAGAGAGGGGGAGAGGGCGAGAGGGTGAGAGAGAGAGAGAGAGAGAGAGGAGAGAGAGAGAGAGAGAGAGAGAGAGAGAGGGAGAGAGAGAGACAGTCGGTCTGTCAGGGGGGATGAGAGGAGGAGGGCAGAGGGTCGGAGCAGTCTGAGATGTTTGATTCATGCAAATTGAAAAGCCTTATCGATCTGTAATTGATTTACTTGGAGACGGGCGTCCGAGGCGTCTGAAGCGGCGCTCCGGCGTGTCCCCGCCTCCGCCCCGCCTCCGCCCCGCCACGTCCCCAAACCGGACAAATCAAATTCATCTGTCCAGTTCCTCCCTCTGTTCTCCCATCCATCAACCTCATCACATCACTGCTGTCAAGACTCAGACGAGTGTACGGATGTGTGTCTCCTTGTGTGTGTGTGTGTGTGTGTGTGTGTCTGGGTCTGTGTGTGTCAGTGAGTATCTGGGTGTTTGTGTCAGTGTATGTGTGTGCAGGTGACGTGGCATGAACCCCTCATCTCTTGATTGAAGGTGTGTGTGTGTGAGAGAGAAAGACAGGACACCATGTGCTCATAATAACCGGGTTGGATGCTTTAACACAAAGAAGACCCTGAGAGAGAAAGAGACAGACTCGGAGGGAGACACAGAGAGAGAGAGAGAGATATTTGGATTTTTAAAAGCATTTTCAGGGAATCCAAACTGCCAGGTGCCCACCAGTTACAGAGAGAGAGGAAAAGAGAGAGACAGGGAGATACCTAGATAAGATAATGAGATACAGACAGGGCAAGAAAGAGACAGTGAGAGAGAGGTAGAAAGAGAGAGAAAGAGAGAAGGGGAGAGAGAGAAGAGCGAGAGGAGAAAGGGGAGAGAGAGAGAGATGAGAGAGAGAGGAGAGAGAGGACGAGAGAGAGAGAGAGAGAGTGGAGAGAGAGCGAGAGACTAGGGGTCGAGACGAGAGAGAGAGAGAGAGAGAGAGAGAGTGCAGGACCAGGGCCAGACAGATATACAGCCAGGTTTGGCCTCCCAGACAGCCTCAGTGATCTAAAGTCTCCTCGACACTTCATCATGGATCTGTTTTGGGGCCATTTATTTATATGCAATATTGATTTCATTATCTTGCTGGTAAAAGGGTTCATAGAGACCTGTGTTCATCATGCTCTGTGTGTGTGTTTGTGTGTGTGTGTGTGTGCGTGCAAGTTTGTGTGCGCACGCGCAAGCGTGCTCCAATTTTGTATTACACTCGCCTAAGTGTGTGTGTGTGTGTGTGTGTGTTTTGCCATTCCCCAGGGAGCAGGTCTCCAGCTTCTCTCTCTCTGAGGTAATGGAGGAGATGTGTCCATAATCCCAGTGAATGACCAATAAAGGAGAGTAAAGTCTTGGGTCTGTTCCCCCAGTGGCATTATGGCTCGGTATTAAACAGAGTGCCCGTGTAATACTGTCAAGTCCCTTTTTTCCCCTCAACACAACTCATATATTTGCTTATTTATTCATATCCCCCTGTATCTCCTCGCGTCCGCAATCGGAAATGAGAGTGGTCTTTACGAGACAGATTAGAAAGCTGTTCTCCTCGGGCACCGGCGAGAGCCCGGGAACGCGTCGGTCCCCTCCTCCGCCTACCTGGGGGCGCTTGTGAACGCAGCCCCGATGGAAAGAAACACAAAGCGTGCTCGAATACTAATAGGCCGTGACACGATTACCCACGAGCCTGCACCCGATACCCCTCCGCTCTCTTTAAACGCTCTTTATTGGTTTTATTAGCGTTACACAACCCTCATTAGACAGTTGGAATGGTTCTGGCGGGGTGTCGGAGTGTGTCTTTGATTGGCCGAGCGCCTCGCGGGACTGGGGGGGGGTGGGTAGGGTCAACTTGGGGTGGGGGGGGACATAGCAACTAAATGAGGTCATAGTGGACCCTTCATCCAATGGACAACCGTGTGTGTGTGTGTCTGTGCCCGTGTGCCCGTGTGGGGGGATGAGGGGGGGGTAATTAGGAATGGTCACTCTTGGGGTGGGCGGAGTGGGGGTCAAAGGAGGGTTTCTGTGGGCAAGTGAGGTCATAGTAGGCTAACTAGATATTGGGAGTCTATGTAAGCCAATACATTTCTGTGTGTGTGTGTTTGGATCGGTGTGTCCTAATTAAGAAACTGGTTATAAACTGATCATCTTGTATTGATTACCTTACTTGTTTGCGGTTCGTGATGTCAACGCTCGTATATCTGTTGCCGCGGGCAACGGAGGCGATGGGATGTTCAAGGCGAGATTACGTCCGCTTCCTGACGTCACCTCGGGGGTTTGGAAAGGCCGAGGGGAAAAATGGCCGCCCTCAACCTTCAAATCTTCTCACGGTCTGGCCTGCACTTTCTCCCCCCAACCCCTCCCCCAACTTCGAAAAAACCCATTTTACTTTTCATTCTCCTCCTTCGGTTCCCCTACATCTCCCTGTGCGCCCAGATGGCCACAGGACGAGAAGGGTGCAAATCACTCCAGACGGGAGAGATATCCCTCAGCCTCCCCCTGACTGACTATCCTGTGGGGGGGGCGTCCCGGCTTGGCCCTGGGTATTGACGTTTGTTGGCTAGTAACGCTTCCTTGGCTCTGACGCGGGCTCCATCTAATGTCTTTTTACTATTCATCTTTGATCAAACTATAAAAGGAGAGAATGGAGGTGTGGAGTCTGCTCGTCCGTCCTCCGGCCCGCTCCTCTGTCATGACCGGGGACCTGTAATGATGATTGATACCGGCCCGCCACATATATTGCTGGGCAGGCCCTATTTTGACAGTACTTCATTACTGGGCATGGCTAAATGCTTTAAAAGCATTGATTTGCCTGAATTACAACGTGGCATCAGACCTTCTCGGCTGCCTGTGTGTGCGCGCGTGTGTGTGTGTGTGCGTTGGCAGTATGGCGCAGACCCCAAAGACAGATCTTACCTCTACATATCATAATGCTTGCATCTCTCCTCCGAGCCTCCTTCAACTCCCCCCCCCCACCCCCCGTGCCCCTCCTTCTCCGCTCCCCCCCCCCATCATCTCCGTCCAATCGATTTGTCCCATAAAAGGTGTTTAATTCAATCAAGGGGAAAGTGAGTGCCTGTTTTTCTGGGTCCCTGTCGATAGCCATATAATCAATTAGAGTGGGCCTCTGCTCTGCCTTCCCTGTCTCATATCTCCCTCGCACGTCGACGCGACTCAGCGAAGACGAGCGAGCACAGATAACGAGCTACAGCAGCGATAGATCCCAGAGAGCAGCTCGACATATCTAGACTCATCGCACTCTACACCTCTCTACCCTCTCTCCCATCTCTCCCTCTCTCCCTCACTCCAAACTCTTCTTCGCCGCTCCCTACCCTCCCTCTCTCTCTTTTTGTCTATATTTCTCTCCCTGCCTTCACTCTCTCTCTCTCTCTCTCGTCTCTCTCTCTCTCTCTCTCTCTCTCTCCTGTCTTCATGCCTCTCCCTCTCAACTCTCCCTCCCATCATTCAGCTCCCCCGCCCTACCCTCTCAACCTCTCCACCCTCACGCGCCAGCCCCACCCCGTCTCCTAAGTATGGATCAGTGGGACAGCAGAATGCATATGAGCTTTTGATGATTTCAATGATCTACTCCACACGTCACCACGGACGAACGTAGTGTCTGCCAGATGCCTTCTCTCTACTCTTTTGGCTTTACAGCTCACGCACAAACTGTGCCAATCCCAAACCCTGACCAAAACGACACACATACAGAAAGTGCACAAATTCCAGGCACACCGAAAAACGACACAAACGAAACAGAAACGACACAAACGATATACAACGGAACATCTGTTTGGGCTGGCCAGCGAGTGCAGGACTAGGATAGATCTTGGGTTTTCAGTGTTGAACTGACAGGGCTCCCATTCCCCCTCCCCACCACGCTGGACGTGTTTCTATACTGGCACCAGGCAGGTTTGCTGAAAATATTTCCGTTTCATTAAGTATTTCTTCACAACAAACGTTCAGAAAACGCACGCGCCCAACACACAAACGCCGGTCCCAGTGCACTGTTCCTAACCACAGGACAATAAAGTGAATGAAAAAATAAAAGGCCCGATTCATCAAAATCACCACCGACTCTACCGCCCGGCAAATTAAACAATATTTCATAATCACTCTGACAATGAGACCAGAGACGGCAATTTGGGCTGAGCGGCTCCTCCTCAGTGGGAGAGTGTGTGAGCGCCCTTACGCAAACACACGCCTCCGCGCACACCAGCGCTCGCACACTCACACACTATAATTATCCGAGCGGACATGCTCTGGAGACCCCGGCCGCCCCCTTTAGTACCTACCCAATCAACTGTCCAACAACAGACACCCACCGAGCCTTCATTTATCTTGTGTGTGTGAACGTGAGTGTGAGCGTGAGTGTGTGTCACGCTAATTACCACCAAGAAGAGCCCTCGGCTTCCACATCCTCCTGTCCCAGACTCTCTGGCGCTGTCCAGGGATAGGGGAGGTGGGTAATTAGCTGTCCATTACAACAACAGAGGTATGAGTGTACACACACACACACATGCATACATGTACACACACACACACACACACACAGGGAGCAGGGGAGCTGGGTATGGGTGGGATTAGAGGTTGTCTGGTCTCTCAGGGCAGAGGAGGTCACTGGTAATAATCTGTTCTGTGTGTGTTTGTGTGTGTGGGGTGTGTGTGTGTGTGGTGTGTGTGTGTGGTGTGTGTGTGTGTGTGTGTGTGTGTGTGTGTGTGTGTGTGTGTGTGTGTGTGTGTGTGAAAGAGAGAGGGAGAGTGACCGGACATGGGGGGGCCTGTAGGAACAGCATAGTTTGGATAGCTGTAGCTAGGAGAAATATAATGAGTTGGGACCCATGTGTGATACTCGGCTATCAGCTAACAGGCTGGGTTCAAGTGATACATTCAGTCCTCCCGGTGCAATCATGCAAGGCCACAGACCAACAACATACACATGTTCACAGGGAAACGAATCCGTAATATGAAAGCAACCTAATTGATCCTTTTCAGTTGATACGCTTTACCCTCTTTTCATACTCGATATGATAGGCGTGGTCATTGGTGGGAAATAAAAAACATGAACCAGACGGTTCTGGCTTTGCTGATTAAGATGGAAGAACCGTGCCACGGATTAAATGAATCAGGTTCCAGATACGGTTGTGCCTGGAGGGCTCTGCAGTTTGGGGACCTTTGTCATTTTGGGGGGCAGTTTAGCTGGCTAACAGGCCAGCCATCCTGTTAGGATTGAACTATTTACACATGGTTGCTGGTTGGGTATTTCTTGTCAGCCAAACACGCTGAGGGCGAACGAGACAGGAGTGCTAGGATACGACTTGGAAGAGAGAGAGAGAAACCCTCCTCCAACTCACCGTGGTTCTCTCTCGCAGGCACCTTCTCAATCTCACAGCTAATTGATATTTAAACAAAGACATGATTCCCTCCATTGTAGAGCCACACACGGTTCAGGTCTGTTGGGGCGTGCTGGTTAGGTTCGCAGGTGGGACCGAGGTGGGAAACAATTTCACAATCCCAAACCTGGCCAAATGTAGTTCTACCATCCAACCCTTGCCTCATCTGCTGGTTGGGGGTGTGTAATCGTGTCAGGGCCCCCCAGGTCTGAACATGGCCCCCCTAAAGCATTTACAGCCCCCTCTCAGGGCTCCGGGCGTCATCATTTTCAAGCAACCATCCATCTTCAGCCTGCGATTAATTCTCTTCATTTCCGAGCGTGGACCATAAATCCTGGCACACTTAATTAATTTCACGGCCGTCGCGGGGGCTCCCGTAAAGCGGGGATTGTTCTCGCAAAAGCCCATATTAATTATGCTATTTCACAGCCATCTCATTGAAGGCTGTGTTTCATCTTTCATAATTACATTTTCAACAACAACGGGGGCAACAAAAGGAGTCTAATTATGGATTTGGCGTCGCGCTCTCTCGCAATAAGTCAACGTTAGCGCCGGACGTTGCTACGCTAAGGCGCTACACCGCGCGGGGCCTTCACCGCGGCACGATCGATGTTCGCTTCCCCCCCCCCTTTTTATTATTGTTATTATTGTTGTTGTTATTTTTTCGCTGAGTGGGAAGGGGCGGTTCATAATGCAGAACATATTGAAACCGTTTGGTGGGTGGCGGGCATAAATTGTGTCTATGAAATTACAGCAGATTATTGTCAGGTTGCGGCTGGCGCCGTCATTACTCTTGCAGCGCTGCTCGTTGAGTCGTTATTGAAACTTCTCCGCTGCTCTCCTGCTGTGAGGCCTACACTGACTCCACACACACACACACACACACACTCTGACACACACCCACACACACCCTCCATAGCACAGCAGTGGATAAAGGAGCTAACAGATGACGGGACACTCTGAGCCGTGTGGTCACATGGTTTCAGCAGATCCTCTGATGGACAGGTGGCCTCCATATTGCCAACGCCCACCAGAAACTTCCGGATCCCCACGCGTGTGTTCTGGGGGGGACTGAGGGACTTGGGGGAGGGGGCAAAGGGGTTCAGGGCTGGTGCTCTCGTCTCCAAACGACATGTCACAGATCAGCATGTGGTTCGAGTTAGCGACAACGGCGTTGCTAATGCCCACCCACGCGTTCTGGCCTTGGTTACCCCTCCGCCCACGCAGTCACACGGAGCGAGGCCGCTATGACACATACGCTCTGTCTCTCTCTCACACACACGCGTGCAGTGTGTGTCAAAAGTGTGCTGTGGAGTGTGGGCTGTCATTGCTGCTGGTCTGTATGTTACAGAGGCCTCATAGAAAGCCTGCACTGTGTGTGTGTGGTGTGTGTGTGTGTGTGGTGTGTGTGTGTGTGTGTGTGTGTGTGTGTGTGGGAGGGTAAGCTAGAGAAGCTGTTTTCAGACTATAAACATATTCAGAATTGTTTCAATCATGTATCTTTGACCAAATATTAAAGTATGACTCTAAAACATCCCACGACAGAATGTAACACAAATGGACTTCCAATCAACGAGGGTACTTCTGCTGTTAGCTAGTTGTGTAGCTGAGCTAACTATGTCACAGTCCAGTGCTGTAAGGGGGTTTCCATCTCCTGTTAGCCTACTGACAGTGGGAGTCAGCATGCCATGGAGAAAGCCATAAGTCCTGTTACTGCGACCTTGACTGTACGCCTGGGTGTGTGTGTGTGTGTGTTGCATGGAATCGTGTACACGTGCGTGTGTGCTCAGTCGTGCGCGACTTTAAGTGCCTCGGCGTGAGTGTGCGTGCGTGCGTGTGAAGTCTGTCTATGGAAGCTAGTGTGTGTGTGTGTGTGTGTGTGCGTGTGTTTGATTTCCCACTCCCTCTCCCCTTGTCAAGGCCATCGGTGATCAGTGGAGGTTAAAAGTTACAAATCACTGCAGTCGCCCGCCCCCATGCCTTCCACCCCCATCGTTCCCCCAATCTTCCAACCTAGATCCAGCTCCCCCCAACCCCAACCCAGCCCGACTACCCGCCCCTCCAAGGGTCCTCGGGGGCCCCAGCTCTCA
This sequence comes from Mallotus villosus, assembly GCA_903064625.1. Taxonomy (NCBI): domain Eukaryota; kingdom Metazoa; phylum Chordata; class Actinopteri; order Osmeriformes; family Salangidae; genus Mallotus; species Mallotus villosus. Next base: position 37,025 of record CAEFZP010001218.1, on the reverse strand, counting down.
TTCCTGTTCGGGGGGCCGCGGGTCCCAGAGGGGGGGAGGGGGCTGCCAGGACCAGAGACCAGAGGCAGCGGAGGGCAATTACTCCTCTGCTTTAATTGGCGTTATCATTTTAGCAGCCTGACAGAGATGAATCACCCCGACAAGACCCAGCTAGTGTCTGCACGGGTTAGAGAGAGAGAGAGAGAGAGAGAGAGGGGTGTAGAGGGGAAGGAGGTGGAGGTGGGGAAGGGGTGGAGTGGAGAGAGGGGGAAGAGAGAAAGATAGAAAGAAAAATAAAGTGAGGGACAAATAGCCAGAGAGAGGGGAGAGGGGGAGGGCAGTGGGGAGAGGGGGGAGCAGGGGGGGAAAGGAGAGAAAGGGAGAAAAGAGAAAGATAGAGGGAGTAAACAAGAAAGAGCGGGGGAGAGAGAGGGAGAGAGAGGGAGAGAGATAGAGAGACAGAGAGAAAGAGAGAGAGAGAGGTAAAGTGAGGGGGGTGCGTTACAGAGGAAGATCCTGAAAACGACTGGTAACTGCATCTTGATCCACAGGTTCCTCTGTCCTGAGGAACATCTCAGGTTCTCATGTTGTTCCCCTAAACGAATTGCTACTGACACTGACGGTAACGCACAACTTCCCAATTCATCTTCTAACTAATGCTATGATGTTAACACAAATGATCACCATCCCCTCAGTCAGCAAGTAGGGAATAGGAAGAACCATGGCTTACTGGTATCTTGTCCCTGTTGGTGCATGTGTGTGCGTGTTATGTTTGAATGTGTGTAGGTCTGTTACGTGTGTGTGTGTGTGTGCCTATTATGTTTGGGTGTGTGTGTTTACATGTATCTCCCGAGGAGTCTGTGTATGTTTATTGATGTCTACTGTAGGTGAGTGCGTGCGTGGTGTGTGTGCGTGTGTGTGTGTGTGTGTGTGTGTGAGTGTGTGTGAGTGTGTGTGTGTGTGAGTGTGTGTGTGAGTGTATTTAAGGATTTCAGGGAGCTGGGACTAGAAGGGGGGGGGAATATTAGTGTAGCTCAGCGGGAAGCCTGGCTGAGGCCTAACGAGCCACACAGCCTGGGCTCCATAACTCAGGACCCCGTAAAGCTGTCAGTAGAATTAAGAGGCGGCCATTATAGGTGCCCATACGAGTGCCTGGGCCAAATTAAGGAGATGCAAAACGCCAGGGTTCCCCGGGGTGAGCAGAGGGAGATAATTTTAGCTACTTAGTGAATCATCTTTAAAGCCACAGCCTGGGTATTCCCCTACTGTTGTTCACCGGGCACTCAAAAAACACCGGTTCCACCAAGGCAGGGATGTACTGTCCAGTGTGTTTGTGTGTGTGTGTGCACATACACACACACACACACACACATACAGCAGACGCCACTGAGGTTGTCCACACACACGGACAGGCCCTGGACAGGAAATGGAACGATGAGATCAAGGAATGAATGAACGAAATTGAATGAAACGAAATGCTGGACACATGAGAACTTGTTATGAAGACGTCCACCGTGAATTATGATTGTGTCTTGATCCTATCCCTCCTCTTCACTCTCTCTCTCTCTCTCTCTCCCTGTGTCTCTCTCTCATCATGCACAAGCCATCCGTCTGGCTGAAGGAAGAAGGGATGAGAGATGGAGGATAATGGAGTGGAGTGGAGTGAAAGAGGGATGGTGAGATGATGGGGCTAGTCCTCATGTCGGGCTTGCGGGACCTCCCCCTCTCCACCTCCTTCCGTCTCTCTCGCCGTCTCTTTCTCCACCTCCTATCTATCTCTCTCTCTCCTTCTCCACCTCCTTCCCCGCTCTCTCTCCAACCCCGTTCTCTCTTTCGTCTCCAGATCCCCCCTTCTCTCCGAGATATGAAAAATGAAAACTATAAGAGAGACAATAATAAAAATAGCATTGGGAGTGGACAGGCCGGACCAGTCCATTACTCACAGCTGCTTTGGGGCGCGCGGTAAAAATGTGCTGCCCACTGCAAAAGCATGCATCACCGACGGCCCAAAACAAATGGGCTGTCTCCAACGTATTTACCTCCAATTGTTCAAGCGCTTGTGGGGAGAGCTATGGCCCGTTCAGACAACTCACGCCTGTCCATCCACGAGACAGGCCCGGCCGGCCGGCCACAACAGAGGGGCCCTACCCTGTGAGAGAGAGAGAGTTAGCAGAGAGAGAGAGAGAGAGAGAGAGGAGAGAGAGAGAGAGAGAGGAGTCGTATAAGGCTAGGTGACCATATCTGACCACATGGAAAGACAGTCAGTCAACTTGCTCCTTTACGTGACAATTTTTTTACATATCCTTTTCCACCAGGTTTGCAGGTGTACATGAAGGGCCAAGTCGTCAACTTGCGTCTGCATGTCTACAGTACTGGTCATGTGCCCCGTCATGCAGGAGGGAGGGAGGACACTTAATTGAAGTTTTGGTTTCGCTGTCTACAGTCAACACACTACATCCCTGTCTCAACACGACTGCTTCTAATTGGTCCTTCTGTTGACCCAGTCACAGGACTGCATCCTCCCTCACTGTCACACCTGGCCTGTTCTTTATGTCGGTGTGTGTGTGTGAGAGAGAGAGAGAGAGAGAGAGAGAGAGAGAGAGAGAGAGAGAGAGAGAGAGAGAGAGAGAGAGAGAGAGAAGGCGAAAGCGTGTCCGTGTGTGTATGGTTGATAATTGAGATCGTAACCATAATTCATTCAAATCATGATAAAATAACATATTTCTGTCAATGACCCCAGTAGCTGGGGAATAACGGAGGGAGGGAATGAAGGAAGTAAGGAAGGAGAAAGTGAGTAAAAAAGACTGAATGTAACAGAGAGATAGGGAGGACAAGCTACATATTATGACAGTATGTTTTATGTTCCTAACTGAACACCTGGTTGCATTACCCAGTCCAGATCAAGTGGACTACCTGCTTACCCATCACTGCTATGCACGCTGCTAATCGTGGTGCAATACACATGCCATAACTTAATTTCTCCAGTTTATTGTGAGGTACAAGAATATAACGTATATGTGATGCACATGAGATCAAAAACCATTCAAATAGTTGATTTGTGTCAGATTTGGCTGGTCATCAAGACCGCTGCCTTTACTTCCAAAACGTTTTTCCATTCCACCTGATGGTTCTAGAGATATTTGACAGGTTGGAGTGTGTTGTTGGCACTGCTGACGAAAGTGACGAGAAAAAGATGAGAGCACACATCAAAATCCCACTTGTGAAATCAAAACGTCGGAATCGACGCATTCTTGTTCTTGTAAGTAGATATTGGTAAAACCAGCTCACCCCTCCTCCCACACCCAGCTTCCACCCGCCGTTCAAATCTCCCTCATCCACTTTTAATAACCGTCTGTCTGCCAATAGTCCCTTGAAGGCTGCGAGTTTATCAGTGCAGTGGGACACTTTGGTGACGTGATGGTGCTATTTGGCGTAATGGTTGCATTGCGAATGCTCCGCTCTCGACCGTTTAAGTTTAAAAAAAGGGGGGGAGGGGGAGATCGTAGGGGAAGCTCCGTAAAACCCTCACGGCAAAACCGGGTTTGGCCCGTAACCCGTACTGGTGCCACAGCGAATCGTTCCAGCTTAACAGCTTCCCATTTAGCGTGTTCCAGCTGTGCATAACGACATACCGACTGTTTCAGCGACTCTCCGATTAGAATGGCGCCCCGCGTCGGCCCCCTCTATCTCCGCCCGGGCCGTTAGCCGGGATGCAAGTTACTAATGATGAGTAGTTTACAATATGGCACGGCGGTGTAATCGGCCTCCCGTCATTTCCTGTGGCGAAGAACGCCTGCTTCATGGCTGGCCGTGGCTTTCAGCGTTTCCTCGGTGAGATCACTTTGTTTACCTGCTTTATGTACCTCGCTAACTCGATGAGGTACGATGTCTTTTGGCGTGCTTTCCATTTCAAACATATAGCCTACCATGGAACCAATGACAAGCAAGGTGGTATAGGCTACTGTAGGGACGGTTGTTTAAGAGCCTGGCATCTGTGTGTCACTTCTCTGGGTTCATAGCCAACTATAAGCAACCATACATTTTCTTCCAAATGAGTTTAGTTTTTTAATCTACCTCAGCCCCATATCCATGCCCAATATCAATGCTCTCCTCAACTAGAATCAGAATCAGAATTGGTGTTTATTCGCCATGAAAGTTTGCACAGACAAGGAATTTACTTTGGCAGGAAGGAGCCTACCGAGGCAGCCATTATCTAGCATGCCTCGTCCTAAATCTTAACCTAACCAGACCAGTAAATGACAAATTCCATTTGTGCTGTATGCTGTTCTGCATTCACAAGCATTTAGCCTTAGCACACTGTAAAGGGAAAACATGAAGGCTGCCTGTCAACATGACTGTGTGACCGCAGGTATGGACATGGAACACTTTGCAAGTTTGTTAAGGGGAAAGTGAGTGCCTGTTTTTCTGGGTCCCTGTCGATAGCCATTTAATCAATTAGATAGGGCCTCTGCTCTGCCTTCCCTGTCTAATATCTCCCTTGCACTGTCTCTCACTCCGCCTCTCTTCTTTGTTGATCCTGACATCGACGATGGCAGCATGCTTTGGCGTCTCTCTCTCCCGCCCGCCCGCGCGGCTGAACGTGTGTTTGTCACTAGAGCTGCCCCCGCTGTCGTGACGGCTCGCCGTGTGGCCGATGAAGAGGGCAGGGCAGGGAGAGTTCACTGGTCTAGGTGGTCACCTCAGGCTCTCCTGAACGGGAGACTTGTCTGGGGCCACTGGAGTGAGACCAATACTGAGCCTTCTACCCAGAGTGATGGATGACCTATATCTCAGCAGCAGCACTCTTACCTCTCTCTCTCTCTCTCTCTGTCTCTCTCGCTCTCCTTTTCTATGTCTGTTTCTCTCTGTTCTCTGTTCCTCTGTCTCTCTCTCTCTATCTCTCTCTTCTCTCTGTCTCTCTCTCTCTCTCTCTCTCTCTCTCTCTCTCTCTCTCTCTCTGTCTCTCTCTCTCTCTTCTGTTTTCGGGGCTCCCCCGCCCTCCCTTTCGCTTCCACTCGTTCTCTTTCCGTATCTCTCTCGTCCACTCGCGTTGTTTAACAATCAATAACAGAGCATCACCAAGTGTGCATTCAGAATTGGAACGCAGGCACTTCCTGGAACGGTAACAGCATCCCAGACAGAGGCTTGGGAGTGGCGGGACTCAGAGTAAACATTAGGAGAGTAGTACTACATGGTCAGAGACTACAACAACAGGAATACGATAATAGATGAGAGAGAGAGAGAGTTGGTTAATTTATGTGGATAGCAGGAGAGAGTGGCAGTGATACATGGGTTTGTTAGTCAATTGATAAAGGCGAGGGGATTTTAAAAAGCATTCATCACCACAAGATATGGCTGCCATACAGCACCTATTTGGAAACAACGGGGCTAATATTTATCCCCAGGAAGGACGGGCTGACCCCTCGCTCCGCACACACACACATGCAACCTGACCCAATTAAGACGAAAGAATAGGCTGTAATTGGAAAAAGAGCATTTTGACTAAATAGGAACGAAAGAAAAGATGAAACATGGCCTCTATTCTCCCCCTGAGAGTGTTTCTGTGTTTTTCTGTGTTTTACACACACACTACAGATACATATTGCTCCACTTGTAAGCTTTTAAGTCTGGAACAGACTGTCGAGAGTCGCTGCAGAACGATAACAGGAGTTGAGACAGTTATATTCTATTGTGGGCTGGTTGACTTGAATGGATGGTATGTTATACAGGTCGGCTATGGGCGTGAATGGGCTCTTCGGCGTGTGTGTGTGTGTGTGCAGACTCTGTGAGTTGAGTGCAGTGCATGTGTCTAAAGCTGAGCTGATGTAATACATCGTTCTTCAAAGTGTTTGTTTGTAACGTGTCGGATGTTGAACAGCGTGTGTGTGTGTGTGTGTGTCCTGCGGGGCGTCTCTGTGTAATGTATTGGAGGTTGAATCCATCTGATGCATGGCTGCCGGCAAAATCTTTCATCTTTCTCTCTATTCCCTCATCCAATCCACTATGTGTGAGCAGACTTTTAAATTGTCAACGCTGATATTTAATTATTCAATCCCCAGTGATCGATCCGTACTTAAAACGCCTGATCCCCCCCAGCCCCCCTCCCCACCCCCCTCCCACCTCCCTACACCCCATTAAGACAGAGAGAGCATTTTAGGGGGAGAAAAATCACATTTCATTTACAAAACCAATAAATACACTCCTACCTCGCCCCACAAGTGCTATCCATTTAAATCATCAAACACAGAAATAAATAAAGATGTGTAAATAAATAAGGGTGTGGCGCCCGAGTGGGAGTTGGTGTTTGGGGGGGGGCTAAGTGTGTGTGTGTGTGCGCGTGTGTGTGCATGAGTGGGTGTTTGCGTGCGCCTGGCTGCGTGTGTGTGCGCCTGGGAGTGAGCGTGCGATTGGGAGTGTGCGCGTGCGTGTGTTTGGGTGGGTGGGGGAGGCATCGGGGGCGTCTTTGTTGCACCTCATGCCTCAGATGGATGGCTTGCACAGGGAGTGTATTTATTTTGCGGCGCGGCGACACCAGGAGATTTGTTATTCCCTGGCGCTGCCGACTTTTTCACATTGCTCCACATCCTCGAGAACATATTTCATCCTCACACCCCCAATCCCCAAACAGATTTATTTACAGGCCTTATTCCTGTACACACACACTTACAAATACACACACACGCACACACACACAGATGCACACAGACCCACACAGACGCACACAACATGGAAACGTTCCATATTCTCACGTATATTCACAAGTGCACAGGTTCACACCACAGTATCACGCACACACACACACACACACACACACACACACACACACCCCAGCATAAACACCAGACGTATTCAGTGGTAGGATCAGCATTGTAGAGACTAAAGAAATCCGATTTACCAAACCACTGTATCATCATAATGTGACTTTAAAAGACCTCATGGATTTAACCAAACAGCCCTTTATTCGATGTTACATCCTTTTCTAGACTGTCGGGGCCTTGCACGTCATACACTGGTTATTACACAGGACTCTGCGTTGCACATTCGAGCTACACAATAGTTACCTAATGATTCCGATTATTGTTTATGTATCGATTTAGATTGATTATGACAAAGACTTCCCACACGATTAACATTTCTTGTGGTAAATATGTGGCTGGAAACACCACATAGGACTCTTACCGCTGGGAGAAAAAAAGCATCGACTGAAGAATTCAGATGTACCCGATTGACCAGATTGAAAAACTGGGACCGAACAAGGAATGGATGGGTCCTGGAACCCAGGTTCAATGCTCATATCCAGTCTACTGCACTGTGTCCTTCTTCTGATTCTGATTCAGATTCAGTTTGATCTCACCTCTCACTGCCTCGGATTCTGTGGAGAAGCTCACTACTCGCCGCCACTGAGACAGGATTAAAATTACAGTTGTAAATTAGGTTGTAACAACAAGACACGTTAACTGAATGTGTTGCGTCTGAGATTAGCTCAACATTGGATTGAAACTAGACTTGTTTCCACACAGCAGGTTATCATTACCTGGAATTACGGCTGATTGGAGACATAACTACAAATGATTTGATGGTTTGTTTATGCGTTAATTTCATTTGTATTAAGGAGTGGCGGTATTGCCGCGGTAAACTGCTGTTAGCTTTAAGCCAAGAAGACAGATTATGTTTCCCCTTCTGTAGATCATTAAAAAAATACAGCATTCATTTATAACCGATGCTTTTAACCGAAGCAACATGCGGTAAAGGGGGACATTTGAACCTGCCACTAAAACCTCCCGTGTTCACTGTTGGTCCCATGAGATCCTCCTAACGTGCGTGTTGTGATGGTGTCGTCTCAACCTTCACACTTTCCACCTGGAGGAGGACAGGGACGGAGCGTTGCCATGACTACGACGTTTTGGACCACAGTGAGTTGAAGAGGACATTCCGGTCTTCTTTCCAAAGGTGATATGACCTTCCCCCCACACGCACACTCCACCCCCTCCACCCCCCCCCTTCACCTTCTTCATGGCCATGCAGTCAGGTTCCTTCACCTGCCTGTCTTTAAGGACCTGCCACTCTCACTGAGTGCACTTTCTCAGAGCCCCTGTGTGTGTGTGTGTGTGTGTGTGCATATGTGTGTGCATATGTGTGTGTGTATCCTTCCTGCGCCACTGTGACATGATGCTGTGACGACGTGGCAATGCTCAAACACACACACACGGTCTTGCACACTGGGCAAGGCTAGGGCCCCCGTGTCCTGCCCACTATGGACCTGTTACCTTGTTCAAACTGTAACGATTCTCCCCCCCCCCTCCCCCCCAGACTGCTCATGTGTGTGTGTGTGTGATTAGAGTGCATTATAATTTTGTCACATACATTAGTGCTGGTTGCCAACGTGAGCACTTACTGTGACTCCAGGGCCCTGGGGCAGCTGTCTGTCAAAACAAGAGGTGGAACCAATGTGTGTGTGTGTGTGTTTCGCACAAGTCCGTGTCGTGTGTGTGGACCTGTCTTGTTTGTGGCCCAGGTGCATGTGTGTATGTGTGTGTTTATGCGCTCATGTGGACTTGAAAAGAAGCGTCGCTCCAGCTGTCCACGAAAGCAAAGAGGGAGAGCGTGACAGAGATGGAGAAAGAGGGAGGGAAAGAGATGGGAGGGAGAGAGAGGGAGGGGGGAGAGAGAGAGAGAGAGAGGGAGGGAAAGAGATGGAGCGAGAGAGAGGGAGGGGGGAGAGAGAGAGAGAGAGAGGGAGGGAAAGAGATGGAGCGAGAGAGAGGGAGGGGGGAGAGAGAGAGAGAGAGGGAGGGAAAGAGATGGAGCGAGAGAGGAGGGGAGGGGGAGAGAGGGGGAGGGAGAGAGAGGGCAGGGGGAGAGAGGGGGAGGGAGAAAGAGAGAGGAAGGGAGAGAGGGGGAGAGAGAAAGAGTGGGAGGGAAAGAGAGGGAGGGAGTGAGAGGGAGAGAAAGAGGTAGAGGGAGAAGGGAAAACTATAAGGGAAAGCTTGAGAGCCATGACAGGGCTCTCAGAGGAGGGAGGAGGGCCACAAACAAAGATGGCAACCCCCAAACGAAAACCATCCCTCACCCCCACTCCCAGAGAAGAAGCCCTGTGGTTCCAATCTCTTAATAAAGTGTGTGTGTGTTTGTGAGAGTAGATGGAGTGAAATGCCAGGCACTCTGGTTGAAAATGAACGACCTGGAGATCTGGATGCACGAGAGTGTGTGTGCGTGTGCCTGCATGCATGTATACGGCTATATGTACGTATGTAAATGTATGTGTGCATGTACGTATGAGTGTAGTAATACATGCGTGGGTGTGTGTGTGCGAGTGTGTGTGTCACGGGAGAGGGCAGGGGGGGGTGTGTGTGTAGAGGGGATCCTGGGCCTCAGGTTTCTCCCTGTGTGTGAGTAATGATTCAGACTGCCAGTGTTGTGGTGTCGCCCCATCTATAACCATCTGCTGGCCGTGCACGCACGCACACACACACACACACACACACACACACACACACACACACACACACACATGCTCCCTAAACCTGTACACACACGCATGCAGGTACGCGCATGCACGCACACACACACAAACATGCATGCACAGACACACATGGGCACACACACACATGCATGTACACACACACAGACACGCACGCAACACATGTGGGAGATTAATCAGTGGGGAAACAGGGCAAGGGGGCGGAGGGGGAGAGAGGGGGAGAGAGGGGAGAGGGAGGGGGTGGGGGCGGTAAGAGAGGCCTGGGCTCATCTATCCTGTGTTAACACAGACGCCTTGAGAGGTGAAGCAGACAAGACAGTGCCTGGGCAGAGGAGTGTGTGTGTGTGTGTGTGTGTGTGTGTGTGTGTGTGTTTGTGTGTGTGTGTGTTTGTGTGAAGTCAGGTCCATTGACTGGCCAACCAACCCTGAAGCACAAGGTTTTGTCTGGAGTTTGTTAAGGTGGGAGAGCAATATGCAGATACCTGGGAGTCTCTCAAGCGAGCGCACACACACACACCTACACACAATGAAGAAACATGCACATATACACAAATACACAATCAGAAGCATGCACACACACACACACAAGCAGACGCACAAACAGAAACACACATGCACACAAATAGAAGTATTGACAGACATACACCAGAAGCATGCACACACACATCCTACACCCGACCATTACCTCACACACTTTACATAACCTTTACCCGGGTCAGAATCCTGCTATCACACACACACACATATACTATACACACTCAGAAGCACACACACACACAAGCAGACATTCAAGCACACACGCACTCTACCAGAAACATGCACACACACACACACGCACGCTGGCAATGTGAGTGTACTGTATATCAGATCCGTTTTCTCTGTGATGTTAAACACCAGGCTTCTGTCAGTCCAGCCAAGAGAGCTGGAAGATGAATAGAAGCAGAAACAATAACGTTAATGACAGAGAACAGACCATGAAATATATATAGATTAGTTTTAATAAGAACCACAACCAAAGTATACGTGTGTGTGTGTGTTTGTGCCTGCCTGCCAGCATGTGTGTGTGGTTGTGTGTGCGTGCGTGCGTGTGTGTACGTGGGCGTGTGCATATGTGCTCGTGTGAGTGGGTGTCGAATGTGCAAGTGTGTGTCTGTGGGAATGTGTGTGTGTGTGCCTGTCTGTGTGTGTGTGCCTGTGTGTGTGTGTGTGCCTGTCTGTATGTATGTGTGTGTGTGTGTGCCTGTGTGTATTTGTGTGTGCCTGTGTGCCTGTGTGTGTGTGCCTGTGTGTCTGTGTGTGTGTCTGTGTGTGCCTGTGTGTATGTGTGCATGTGTGTCTGTGTGTGTGTGTGCCTGTGTGCTGTGTGCATGTGTGTGTGTGTGTGTGTGCCTGTGTGCCTGTCTGTGTGTGCCTGTGTGTGTGTGTGTGTGCCTGTGTGTATGTGTGCATGTGTGTGTGTGCCTGTGTGCCTGTGTGTGTGTGCCTGTGTGTCTGTGTGTGTGTCTGTGTGTGCCTGTGTGTATGTGTGCATGTGTGTCTGTGTGTGTGTGTGCCTGTGTGCCTGTCTGTGTGTGCCTGTGTGTGTGTGTGTGTGTACAGTACATATGGACGGGGGTAGGGGGTCATTTCAGGGCCCAGATACATCATGTCTAAACAGTCTCATGCTCTCAGGCAGCAGGACCCTCGACGCCGTCCGCACGTGATTCACCTCATAAACTCGACATGCACTCGTGGCGCACAGCCGCACGCGCACGGCTGCAGCTCTGTGGATCACGTGACACCGTATGTTCCGGTGTGCGTGTTACCTTCTGGTGCAGACGACGGGCTGGTCCGTGTGCAGCGTGCAGGGCACGGCGGTGGACATGTGTGTATCTCGCGCACGTTCCAGACGCGGTCTCTGACGAGCGGCGCTGGCGAGGAGGGAGGGCGGGGGTGATGCGCGTGACCGCGCGCAACGTTTACGACCGCGGTGGGTTGAGAGTGGGGTCGGGGCGTGCTCCAGAGCGGTCAGAAATGGCTCGGACGCTTTGCTGAGTCACGTCCCTGATGAGAGATCCAAAAGATTCCAGAGGTCTCCCAGTAGACGTGCACTCAGCCCGTCCCCCCTCCCCCGCCCCCCCTACCCCCCGGTGATGAGTCGGGACACCGCTCTTAGAGGCCGGCGGCAACACCGACCCAATGCTGGCGCAAGGGGAGACACCTTTACAATTACGGCAGGGGGGCAGGGGGTGAACATTGGAACAGTTGCCTTTTTGGATGTATGAGAGGTGGGGGTGGGGGGGGGAGAGGGAACATGGGGGAGAGGGATCATGGGGGGGGGGCGGGAAGTAACATGGGGGGAGGTAACATGGGGGGGGGACATGGGGGGACATGGGGGGATTGCAGATTCCTGGTTGACCAACCTGTGAGGACAAGAAAGGTTTCATTGAATGTTAGCCACCAGAAATAAAGAGTCGTAAACGTTCCCTTCTTTTGAAATTCCCAGTGATGGCTGGACAGGGGAACACAGACATGGCAACGTTATTCGAAGGGGACAGAGGACAGAGAGAGACGGGGATTTAGCAGAAGGTGGGAAGGCAAAGGCAGGGGGAGAGAGAGAGATAGATGGTGAGAAAGAGAAGGAGGGAGGTGGGGGAGTGGAAGAAAATGGGAAAAAGGAGAAAGGACCCAAAATTGGTCTGCGACGAGCGAGAGAGAGAGAGAGAGAGAGAGAGGAGAGAGAGAGAGAGAGAGAGAGAGAGAGAGAGGGAGAGGAGGGAGGGAGAGAGAGAGGGAGAGGAGAGAGAGAGAGAGAGAGGAGGGAGAAGGGAGACCGAGCCCCTGCGAATGAGACCCAAATGGCTGCTAAAAATCATTAATCTTGTGGGGATCTGTGTCAGCGCGGCGGCGGCGACACAAAGAGCTCTCGGAACAGCGAGGAGAGCAGCTCAGTGACCCGGACCCAATTGGCTGAGAAAGGCCCACCAGGCTTTAATAGACTTTTGCTGATCCAACACTTGTTTGCTAGGAGCCACAAAGAGGCGATTGCAGGGGTCTGACAGGGCCCCCGCGCTCCTCTGGGCTCCCCCTTCCCAGGCCCATGATGAATGACCCGGGGTGGGCCACGGGCAGGGGCAGGGCCGGGGGCAGGGCCAGGGCCAGGGGCAGAGGATAGGGCTGAGGGAGTAGAGGCGGGGTCAGCCGGTGAGAGGTGTGGGGGTGAGAGGGGAGGGGAGGGGAGGGGAGGGGAGAGGGGAGGGAGAGAGGAGAGGGAGAGGAGGAGAGGAGAGAAGAGAAGAGAAGAGAAGAGAAGAGAAGAGAAGAGAAGAGAAGAGAAGAGAAGAGAAGAGAAGAGAGAGAGAGAGAGAGAGAGAGAGAGAGAAGAGAAGAGAAGGAGAGAGAGGAGAGGAGAGGAGAGGAGAGGAGAGGAGAGGAGAGGAGAGGAGAGGAGAGGAGAGGAGAGGAGAGGAGAGGAGAGGAGAGGAGAGGAGAGGAGAGGAGAGGAGAGGAGAGGAGAGGAGAGGAGAGGAGAGGAGAGGAGAGGAGAGGAGAGGAGATTCCAGTGTTCTTTGCGCTCGGAGGTGAAGGTTTTCTTTGGAACCTCAGGCCTAGCAGGTTTGCAGACAGAGAGGAGGTAGAGAGAGACTCAGCCTTGCATCCTGTAGGGAAGGAGAGAGACAGGACAGTCAAAGGAGCAAGGATGGAGGAAAGAAAGGGGAAGGGGGAAAGGAGGAATGAAACGACTACGGTTTACTGACGGAAATGGATATGGCGAGGGAGGGGGGGCTGAGAAGAATGTGGGCATGGAGGGAGGGAGGGAGAGAGAGAAAAAGAGATGGTGGGGTGAGTAAGCATGGAAGGGAAGAACGAGCTGAGCCCATGGGAGAGGGGGGGAGGGAGGGGTGAGAGGGGGGGACAGCGTTGGGAGGAGGGCTGAGGGGGATGGAATAGGTGAGGTGGATGGAGAGGGGTGAGGGAGGGAGAAAGAGGGTGAGGAGGGGGGGGGATGTAGAGTGGCAGGTGGGGGTGGGGGTGGGGGCACAGGGAGAAGGATATTGTCTGTACTGTGGGAGATGTGTGGGGGGGAAAGCGCACGTTCGGCACTCTCATTTGAAAGCGCTCCAGATCCCCTCCCACAACACCCCCTGATCAATCACACCCACACACTCCCAGAGTGGCACGGGGATTACCCAGGTACCCTCAGACCTGGAGAAGGACAGGATCTCTCCTAACTGGTCCACATCAAAACACCAGCCATACACCTCAAAGGATCTACACGTCGTTTATATTCTTTTTTTAAATGTTATATCTAGGTCAAAGTATTGATAACAGTTTATGCCTTTGCACGTATGTCTAAGTAAACACCCACCAACATTTATTTCTTGTTGAAATTGTCTGTGTTATTGAATGTTGCAGTTGCCTGGGCAAAATGACTTTAGGCTTTTAGTATAAGCTTCTTAACACTTTGTAAATCTATTTCATGCTTTATGGTAGGCAAGGTGTCACAAAGTGTCAGAAAGCTTATCAGAAGCAGTGGGTGAATGCATGAGGAGTGTCTGAATAGCTGTCATGTGAGCTACGCTCATTTTGAAAACACTGCAGTGATGCTAAACAAATCTCCACGTGCAATATCATTTCCTTTAACAACATATATCCACTTTTAGAAGACCTGTTTAACATATTAAAATGGTTGCTTTCCACATCCTATTATACACTCTTTAATTCCTGATTAATTTTGTGTTTACCTAGGCCTATGCTATATTGATGTGTTGATCCACTCTCAAACGTCTATGTTTAAGTATATATGTTGCACAGGCATTTGAAGTCCCTTTGAATCTAATTCCTCAATATTTACCCTGTAATGCAAACTGATGATGCATATCTTCCAGAACATCACAAGGGTTGGAAAGTTAATATAAGACAGAAATGTGCACCCCCATGACGAGGCCCAGGCCACAGAATAGGAAGGATGCTCTTCGAAGCTGCCATTTTAATGTAAGATTTCATTTCAGGGAAAGCCATGATTCTGTGCCAAGTGGAATGCTTGGTCTGTCTCCAGGAGAAGCAAGAGGCAGAGACAGGCTGGAGACAGAGTGGATGCATGTGGGCTCTGGTGTACTGTGAGTAAATGACTGCATATGAGACCCACATGAATTATGAAAACCAGTATGTATTTTTCAGACAAGCTGTATAATTAATTGATCATAAGCTATGGTGAGTGCTATGGGAAGATCTGGAGCTAGTCAGAGTGGGTGTTTGGTTGTTCGGTGCCATCAACTAATATGTGATAAATAAACTGGCCACGCCGACTGTCAAAATTCGACAAAATGAAAAACGGTTTAACAGAGGCCGAAGTTGGAATGCAGCCAGTCAATTCTACCTTGCAATTTCCAATAATTGAATCACCACACAAAGGCATTATTTACATCCTTTATTTATTTGGGGGTCAAACAAGTGCAGTGCTTACTGTCGTTTATTTGTTGTTTTATTTTCAGCACGTCAATCAGACGTAACAGAGTGATTGTATTGGCTTCGTGGAAGCATTGTGCGCCAGCATGTAGCCTATCACGCAAGCTTTGTTTCTGTTTCAGACTCTCTCAGCTTGGCATGATACTAATGACGTCTTATTTAGAGACAGGCCTCCGTGGAGGAAAGAAAAAATGCAAGTTTGACACATCTTGCTGATATGGTTCAAAATAATACGTAAACCTTATCATATTATACACAATTCATGCTCCAAACAGGCCAAAGTCTATGATGCTGTCAACATCTAGGTGTAGGCTACAACATTTGGATGCAGACAGACAGGGCAACTGACCTGCCGCTTACGGAACATAGGTCTAAACAACGGGATAGCGGTAATGTCATTCACAGAGCGCATCAAACGGGCCGTTTTAGACGAATTGATGTCTGTCGCCAGTGGAGGCGCCCTGCTCTAAGAAATAACCTAACACCTTGTCTCTACACCAGAGGGGAGAGTCCTGCAGTGAAGCAAAGGGGCAGATGGCTAAGTCGCTGCACAGAAGAAATATCTCCCGTCTTCTTCAATTGAAGAGAACACAGCCTACTCTAAGTACACTGAGGTATCTTAGGTCTGATGAGTCAGCCTTTATTTAGGGTAAATATTTGGTCTTGACTGCAAAATCGATTGCCTGTTTTCATATTTATGAGGGACTTTGCACTTATATTACCGGTTGCTGTGTTTAAAGACTTCCTTGTCAATTATCCCTGTTGGGGATGTTATATACTTTCAGTGGCAGGCCTGTGCGCGGTGTTCACCGATCACATCCTTTAATAATACATGTTCTTCTCAGACAGCAATCCATCACCTTCGAAAAGTCTAAACAAGAATGGTCGAGCTACTGAACAAGACAAAATTCTATATTATTGACGACCTTAAAATGACAAAATTGTACAAATAAAACTTGACACCGCGTTTATTTTAATAGCCTATCCTGGTTAAATAGCTATGCAGTTAACAGCCCATGCTTTTGCTTTAATATGAAATTAATGCGCAAGTAAGTTATAGACAAATACATATAGGAATGTATGTTTATGTTCTATGTTCAAAGTCTGACATTTATGTGTATGAAAATTATGATCACACTTTGTAATGAATTAATCGATTATATTATTTGCACATTTTATTCTTGTTATCGAAACAAGCCTTGTAGCCTAAATCCTAAAGAGTCAAAAAGTGAATCGCATTTTAACATAAGAAGATATTGTTACAGAAATGTACATAATAATTGAGTTTCTTGATCAATTCTACCCATGTTATACAATTCTGTCTTTTGGCACTTTTTTATGAGCATCGCAAAGGCCCATAGCTCTAACAATAAACTTCTAGAGAGGAAAAAAGAGCAGAACCTTTGGCTCTGGAGCGCAGAGCAGAACCTTTGGCTCTGGAGCGCAGGGGTCGTTAACACACGCAAGCGCACCGCTCTCCATGTCTCTTTGCTACGTGCTTCAAACTCTCGAGAACTCGAGGCTCTCGTGCGCAAAACCTTAAATGCTTCACTTTATAACAGGCTGTCTCTCGTCCACACACAAACACGCTCTCTATCACACAGAGTAACTATAGGCTACACTTACATGCGCTTGTCATTGCATTTATCCACGAATTAGCCTATCAATTGGGGATATTCATATAAATAGTTAGGCTGTAGGCTATTTGTCGTTGTGCATGCACAAAGGTCAGGTAAACCGCACACGATTGCTCATTACCAAAACGATTAGTATCTATCGTCTACCGTCCGACGAAAAAATATTATAGTAGAGTAAAACACAAAAAGAACCTCTCCTGAACCAGGGTTCACCCTCCACTTAACTGGTCAGATATTCCAGACACCCGGCAACAGAAAGTAACTCCCCGCCCCCCCTTACCTGCACGATGCAGGGGTGGATACATCCTTTAAGTCCGGCTGAAAATACATATCCTTTCGGTCGACTCTCGTCTTTGCAGTACCGAACATACACTGGAGGTTACCGACAGGCCTATACCCTGGACCGTTAGCAGGTGGCCTGATGCTCCCGCCGGCGGTGTGTGAACTGTTGGGAGCGCACGCTTCACCACTATAGGGTCCATGCGCCTCGAACGCAGCACCTTGTCAACTGTTAAATGTAACATTTAAAAGGTGATTTTATTTCTGTTATTCATTCCTAAAATCCGTAGGATGGGACCCTCATTAGGATGAATAAGCAAGCATCAACACTTTTTTTCGCTGTCCATAAGCACACGGATCACTTAATAGATCATTAACCACCGTTATGCTGCTGACATGGACGCTTTTTACATCTCCTCTCTCCATTACAGCCTGCTATTACCGAAGGGGGAGAGCCAACGGCAGGCCTGCCTGTATGTATCAGACGGTGGGCTTGGGTATATTAGAGCGCATTACACGCTAATGGAGCCGCCGCCGGGTCGGCCTCGGAGAGAAGATGTTGGATGCGCAGTTCGACCCAACTGCTTGTTTCGGGCGCTTTATGAAAGTAGGAGACAGGAGTGAGGTTTTGCCTTTGACTCACTACAAGTGTGAGCTATCCATCCTGGTTTGCTTTGCCAAAAGGTTTTAGATGTGGTTAAACTCGTGTCGTTATTTTTGCCATTCGCTGAGCATTTCATTTAATATCATATCTAAAATGACACATATACGCAGCCTATATCAAAATTGGAAACGTTTGAACACCTAACGTTTCTTGCACTGTTTGTTTTATACACGTTTGCCTAGAGAAACCCAGTCTATAACAACAAAACAATACTTATCCTGAGACTATACAGGCTACGACAACCAATAATAATAATAGGCTATAGCCTCTTAATTTAATTAGGCCTATCTCAGATTAACTAGGTTGTACAATTGTTTGATAATTATCTTTTTTATGTTATATTTATAGTTTTATAGGCTATTAGGCTATTACCCTGTTTGGATTTCTCATAGTTTAGTATGGTTAGAGAGAAGAAGGCGTAATATAAATGCTTGTAAAACTGATCAAGGTCTCCTCATCGGAATGGTGGTAGACGAGGCCTATATCTGCTATTTGAAGCTCTTTGCATCTAAAACATATCATTGAATATATGTATTATATATTGAATTATGTTTCTCTTTATTGAAGTAAACTTGAAATGTCTACTTTGATGTCACGTATTTTATTTTGAAGTCGATAGGGCCCAACTGTAGGCTATATTCTGCAGAATAAACGCACACTTTTTCAATAAACAATGTGGATGTACATTATGAGGACTTTTTATCTGCATATTGACATGCCGGATAGTTCTAACTGATACAGAATTACAAGTAATAAGAACTTGATTATCGGATAACGTCCTTGCTGCCCGTTTCCTTCAATACTCTGCCTGATCAATACGCCCTGGCCGTGGCTGTATTCAAGCGTGGACACGAGGTGGAAACGGAATGATAATCGGATCGATTACTCAAATTCACTCATTGACAAGCAGTTTCTCTGAAGTAGTGAAGCTAGATATGTTTGAGACCATCATTTGGATTGCAATCAAAATAAAGACATATCAATGCCACACATAAACAGCCTATTTATAAAGGTTTGCAACAGTTATCTTTTCCAATGTGTATATCCCGTTACAAATAGGCGAATGCAATATATGTAAATATAGCCTATACATTTTTAAACAGCATGTGTCTTTAAAACAGCACATCGCGTCTTTATCATGTTAAAGCATCATGTTCTTTGTGTTAAATCAACAGATAGGCTAAGTGAGACTGGAATTCAACTCGAAAGGCAAAGATGCCTGTTCAGAGTGCCATGCACCGTCTTATACAGCCACTTAGTGGCAGACTTGAGCCTATATTTATATGGATCACCGTTGGTACGCAGCACTGTTCCCCAAGCCCGTGTGTTCTTCTTCGTGCCAAGAAAGAGCATTCTGTTTTTGAGCACTAGAACTTAGACAGTTTGTTCTTGTTTCCCTAGGCTATCTGGAAAAAAATAGATATAATGCCTGGTTCAACACGCCTAATGGGTTGTAGACTACTATGTGCATTTTGAAAAAAAAATAGGCTACACGCTGTAAAACTGTTAAATCTAACAAAGAACTGACTACAACCAGATAGGGTATAGTTACAAGTTAAACAGTTGGCTACTAATGACATTTTCTAAAAGTCGGGGATACAGTTAGGCTTATCGTTTGTGTCGTATATCATTCTGTAAACCAACATAATTGTATTTCACATTTGTAGCTCCCCTTTCCATTGGACAGTAGGTTATAGGCCTATACACGTTCCATTTACCAATTTAAACAAACATATGGTTTTTACTTCGTTTTAGTTTTGTAGGATCCAAATCACATTATTATAGGGTTTTCACTACTGTCAGTCAAAATCAAAGTGTGCGACGTTATATTCAACCAAAGATATGGTGGAAAATAAACACTCTCACTCCATTTAATACTACAGAAAACATTCTTCGCCGTAACCTTAACATGAAACCAGCGATGTAATTGCCATGGAGTGGAGGAATTATGCGTTAAACGCGGGCTTTCAGAGGCGAACATGCTATTGGTTCCCCTAACGTGAAGGCATTCGGCGTTTTCCCTTCTCCCTCCCTCCCTCTCTCACCCCCTCCGCCCACCACCTCCTTCCTTTGGGGTAGTCAGTCAGCTGACTGTCTGTGGAGCTGTCAGAGAGAGTGCCCCCTCTCTCCTTCTCTTCTTCCATTATGCTAATCGGTTGTTCGCCCCGCTCCCATTGGAGAGAAGAGTGCATTGGAACCAGCCTTCCAGCGCAACGTCACTGCGCTCTATAAGGATAAAGCCTTGGCTAACACCGAGTGCAGTCTGCTGAATACTCGGGAGTGAGTGAGAGTTAAAGAGGCGAGCCTAAATCTCTGCGGTGCAGAGCTGGAAAGCTGCTTCTCACAGCGAAAATCAGACGCCCTGTATCCTACTGTATTCTATCCGCTTCTTTTTCATTTTCCTGGCGAAAAAAAGGACTAACTGCCGAGAGTTGATAAGAGGACTGGAACCCGCGTCAACGTTGCATGGTATTTTTTCGGTATTTATGTGTTTGTTTTGTATTCATTTCTGCTGAAAGGACTGCCGATTTACTTTTGCACTGAGACTTTCCTTCTACCTCCACTCCTCGTCTGGTGACCAGATTAGCTAAAGTAGGCTACATGACGCAAATTCCGATGTCGTTTGCAGTGCACTAGTCTGAAAGTTTTTTTGTTTTTACACTTCGCTTTCCATTTTTTATTGAATTTTTTAATGTACCTTTCGTACGTGTTGCATGCAACAGCACACCAGTCTTCAACGGTGGAGTCAAAAATAACTATTGCATGAGACAAGAGAGGACAGAACATACGTTTATTCCCAAATCTGTTTTTTGCGACGCTGGCAAAGCACCTTCGCTTATCTGCAGAAGAGTCGCGACAGCAACATGAGCGCAGAGCTGAGCATGGGCCCAGAGCTTCCCAACAGCCCTCTGGCTCTGGAATACGTCAACGATTTTGACCTGATGAAGTTCGACGTAAAGAAGGAAGGCCTGGCCGGGCTAGAGCGCGCCGCGGTGCGCCAATGTAACCGTCTCCAGCCTCAGGGCTCCGTGTCCTCGACTCCCATCAGTACACCCTGCAGCTCGGTGCCTTCTTCGCCCAGCTTCAGCCCGACAGAACAGAAGAACAATCTGGAGGAGCTGTACTGGATGCCGAGCGGCGGTTACCACCAGCAGATTGACCCACAGACGCTGAGCCTGACCCCAGAGGACGCTGTGGAGGCCCTGATTGGTGCCACGGCCCACGGGCATCCCCCGCCCCCACACGTCCAGCAGCAGCTGCAGCAGGGCGGCTTCGAGGGATACAGGGGGCCGCAACACCACCACAACCACCACGGGCATGCCCAGCAGCATCATCACCCATACGGGGGAGGCATCCCACACCACCCGGACGAACTGCCGGGACACCCGGGGGGGCATAGCCACCCGCACAGCCAACACCATCATCACCACAGCCAGGACCCCGACAGCCCGTCCCCCGTCTCCCCTGGCTCTCACCAAACCCTCCACCATCACCGTCATCATCATCACCACGGTCATCCGGGCCAGGCGTCCCACCACGGTTCCGGGAACGTGGAAGACCGCTTCTCCGACGACCAGCTGGTGTCCATGTCCGTAAGAGAGCTCAATCGACACCTGCGAGGCTTCACCAAGGACGAGGTCATCCGCCTTAAGCAAAAGCGGAGGACCCTGAAGAACCGGGGCTACGCACAGTCCTGCCGATATAAGCGTGTGCAGCAGAAGCACGTGCTGGAGAACGAGAAGACGCAACTGATCAACCAGGTGGAGCAGCTCAAAGCGGAGATCAACCGGCTGGCGCGCGAGAGGGACGCCTACAAACTCAAGTGCGAGAAACTGACGGGGACTGGGGCGAATAACGGGTTCCGCGAGGCTGGGTCCACTAGTGACAACCCGTCATCTCCTGAGTTTTTCATGTGAGTTGTTATGGCCTATATACTTTCTTGTGACTCTCTCCCCTCCACAACTAATGCTGACGAACAAACAATAACAATAATCAACGTCCTCCCATACTGATTATGATAATACAAAATCACAGTAACAATTATATCTGTTAGAATTATCCATGAAATAATATTCTCGTATAATCATCTCTTCTTCCACCTGACAACTGAGATACAAAGAACAAGCTAGAATGTTTGGACAGTCGTAGCATCTTTGTAGATTAGTTGCTTGTAGTGAATATACTTTTTTTCCCTCCTGAGAATAGGAGCAACTGATGAACATTACTCTTTTAGACTACGGCTTTTAATAATCTGTAAGTAGTCTAAAATGGGGGTCGAGGCCGTGGTCTGACGGTGGTTTAAGGTTCTTGATTGTTGTGACATCATATGAAACGGCAAGCAGGTCTATATTGTATACAACACACATCGCAGACGAGTGTTACGGCACACGTTCGACAAGTGGGCCCGAAAAATTATCCGAGAACAAGACTCCACATTATGCAAACTTTAGCCTACTGTCTATGAACCCGCCGAAGGGGGACATTTTATGCAACATCTCATTGATTTATTGCCTGCTTGGTTATATTCGAATATATATTGAAAAACAAAAATCTGCATTAAAATATTAATCCTGCATGCTGGACATGTACGGTAATAATTTCTATTTTGTACCTTCATTTTCTGTGTATCTTAAGAGCATGTTGTTGATCTGCGCTTCTCCATAGTTTGGAGGGTGGGGGTGGGGTGGGGGGGGTTAGAGAAAGCAAGGGAACAGTACAGCAGGACTGCCTGTGCAGTATAGTCTATACGGTCTGGGTTTCTTTAGGCTTGTAAATATTATGCAACAGCAAACTGCACACCAAGATTGAGGAGGCTGGTTTGAACTTCTTTCTTTCTTTGAGTTGTGTTTTTTTCTCTCCATTTTATGTTTTATTTTGGGGTATTGATAAGAGAAATTGGCATTTTTCTGTTGCATTTAAAGACAACGAACTTTGTGTATTAAGTGCACTTTTTGGATAATGATTTCTACGTTTTCATTTTGAACTTTGTGCTGACCTCCCTCCAGGAAGACATTCTATAATAAAACATTGTCGTGATTAATTAAAGGATAGAATGCAAGCTTGATAATGATATAGCAGCTCAGTTTGAACCAGTGTGCAAACCTGGTGTGACAAACTCATCTCTAAAGTAATTAATCGATAAGTGACGGAATCCACTGCGCACCATATTGACGCACCATGGCATGGGTACCTTCGTTCTCGGTTGTCCTCCTCTGGTAGCCGTTTAACAGTAGAAAAGTACAGTCTCACATGTGGTGCAGGCTACCATTTTATTACAATGTGGCGCTTCTGGCACGGAGTAAGGGGAGGTGCTTTTAACTCTTGCGCAACCCAAACTGTATTATATAATAAACACACAAAGTCAAGTTTATCATTTCACAAATACTTGGATGTGTTATATTGAGCACAGCTCTATTTCGTGGTCTACTATGTGTTTTGTACCTCGGCAATATCAAGCGTTTTCACCCATTCTCAATAACATATCTATCAGGGGTTTTATGTACAATTAACAAGTATTTAGATAACGCATGCGTTTCAATACAAAGTTTCAATATATTAATTCTATATGTTTTCCTGAGTTTTTCCTGCCGGTCAGTAAAAAAAGGGATTCAGGTTGTGCAAATTCTCAAAATGAAAACTCTGTGTATGTTATATGATATGTTTTGTCTGTTTTATTATTATTTGGTGATTCTGGTTCTGCTGGCCAGATGCATAGTTTAAGTTTTTATTTTAATGATTTAAATTAACAAACTGTCAGATCATATTGAATAAGCATGGTGCTTGCATTTGAAACTATTGTTGAAAAGTCATGCATTTAACAATCTTTGGTTTGTTACTGATTCAACTGTGTTGAAATCAAATTGAAACTGCAGCAGCCGGTTGTTGTTTTGTTTGTATTAATTACATGTACTTTGCGATGATGGGGATCAATTTTCAATCCTGTTTATATAAATATGGGTAAAAGAACTTAAATTTGAACTGTTGTAGTTCCATTCAGGCTGGTTTCTGTTTCGTCTTATTTTTTGGTTGTTTTTGGAAGAAATTGTTTCCTATTTTGCTTATTAAAGTCATTGAAATGGCAATAACCTCTTGAACTGTTTATTCTGATCTCTCTAAAGAAGTGACCTGATTGCATGATGACGACATTCACTGCAGGCTTGGCTGTTATGGAGAAGAGGAGAGAGGGCATGACGCAGCTGCATTGTGAAACATTTATGAAGCCGATAGTATAGACCCTCGCGACATGCATAGTTTTGAAAAGTAATGCAGCTACAGATCTACGGCATGCCAGTAGATTTAAATCATGTTTCATTCATTGCACGATTCAAACAAGCTGACACATGTTTGAGGGACTGGTTTTTAATTAGAGCATTGCCAATGAAGCTGCAGGTATACGGCTATTCCTACTGTTGTCTAAATAAGCGTTCTCTAACATATTGTTTTATAATTTATTTGTCATCATGAGTGAAATGCGTTTGACTTAGCGGTTTCAGATTAATCCACACATAAAACTCAAATAATGGTTAATAGACCCCGATTAGACCCAATTAGAAATGTACACTACACCGGGTCCACCCGTTTGTCTCGCACTCTGCGGGGAGATTCCGTGTGCAGGCTCCCATGCTGACTTTTGCAGAAATCCCGCCGTTGCACGTGCCCACGGTAAAAGGAGATCTTCGACCTTGCAACACACGCACGTTACAGGGAACACATTTAACCCTTCAAATAACCCCAGAGAGGATGAAGGCCCATAAGGGTGACATACCGTAGCCTACAACATATACTTTGCTCTATTGAAATGAATAATTGTTGTGACCCATAGGCCTACAGACTGCCTGTATTTTGCCTTCTCACGTGCGCTCATCTGTCGCTGTCTGAATGAAAGAAATAAGGCCCGGCATCACACTTTATTGCATGAATAGCCTACATTTGATTACACCTATTACCTCTGATATATTTCCCCACATCCTATCTTCCCGCCCGTCACAATGGCTTGACAGTAGAGACAGAGATGCATGGAAGAGAGTATAAGCGTTGATCTGGTCCAGGTTTTGAGTTTCTAGTGTCAGAACATTATCTTCCCCGTGTCTGCACATTCTCAAGGACAAAACGTCTAGGCGGTCTAGGCAGCCTATCGGGGCCAACAGAACCATAGTCTGGTTTACATTCTCCCAGAGAGGAGATGGCAGCCAGTGCTACTGTACGACTTGAGAGAGCAGCTGGGGTGACCTAGGTATAGATACGGCGGGCTGCTTTATCATATTAATAACAGAGTCATATTTATTCCTGCATGGTGTCGCAAAATATTTGCCTCCAACGCGAAACGATAACGATAAAGTCAATGTTGGACAGGGTATTTTGCAGCTATATTCCGCGCAACAATGCCAACCGTGTTTGTTTAGGCTACAATGGGCCTGCTCCAGTTTTTGGATTATATGAATAAGTGTGATTTCTGTGTATTTCAGACGTTGCGGATATGTGTTTGTATGCACAAGTGTGTCTGTGGTTGTGATTAACGTATACAATCCTCACGTTTTCCTGTGACACGCAATAGATTGACATGTATTTAACGGCAGTGTGTACCGACCCAAATCCGAATAGTGACACCTGTGCTACGTTCTGACGAAACAGTACTGTTGCATGGGGTGTATGTGGTTCATAGATTCCAGTGTTACTCTGTAATGACTGATTTGCACCTTAAACAAAGGGAAATGCACAGAAGAAAAATAGTCCACTGGTTTGTCCTGTCTTGACCCTTGTTCATTGTGCGATCACTGAGTAGATTAATATAGTTCCAAAATATGTGTGTGTGTCTGGATCAGTGTACATGTGCATGCACATGCTGTTCATCCAAGGATGAGTTAGCGTGAGTGTACTCATGTGCTTGTGTGTGTGCTTGGTGTGTGCTTGTGTGTGCTTGGTGTACACGCGCTTTGTCCACCAACAACTGTGTGTGTCAGTGAAGGTTTGCTTGTGTGCAGGCGTGTGTTTGCAGCATGCGCATATGCCTTTTTTTGCGTGTGCACTTGGACATGTGCTTGTGTCTGTGTAACGTTCATGTGCTTATGTGTTTGTGTATGTGTGTGTCTGTGTGTGTGTGTGCATGTGTGTGTGTGTGTGTAGAAGCCGAGGTTGTGTGACAGCTGGTATCAGCTCAGTACAGTATGCATCACGTTAGCTGAGAACGCACAATGAACACAGGAAGTCATCTATAGAACAACACTATGAATGATGCACATGCTTTAGAGAGTTGATTTTGTTATTGGAGTTTTTCTGACTGTTCAAGGTTTGCATCTGTGAATTAATATGGTGTTATAATTATTGTAATTACGATACAACAATTACTCATTATTTGGACTTGGAAACAAATGTTGCTCATATTTTTTCATCTGATCTCAGAATGTGTTTTCAATCATTTGTTTAAAATAGATTTTGTTATGTGTTACGAAACACGTAATTGCACATTATTAGATTACTCGTTAATGGGAGTCAGTATTCCAACGCTCGCATAATTGTTTTAAAACTATGACAACTGGTTCAGGTAAGCAAGGGACCAGGGAGAAGTAAAAAACGTGGCAAAGAGTGGATGAAATGAAGAGAGAGAGAGAAAGAGAGAGAGAGGAAGCGGGGAGCCCAGCTCAGCAGAAGATTCAAGGGCACAGTGACCAGGCATACTCTAATGATTTTAGTCTCCAATCACACATTCACGCCCCCACTGTGATCCTATCTGCATTCAGCACACTGTGCCAGATCTTCACCTCCAGTATAGCCCCAGCTCACACTCACTCCAGCCCCAGCCCTGCCCACAGTACCTCAAACCACTCCTAGCCCTGCCCACAGTACCTCACTCCAGCCCCAGCCCTGCCCACAGTACCTCACACCAGCCCCAGCCCTGCCCACAGTACCTCACACCATCCCCAGCCCTGCCCACAGTACCTCACACCATCCCCAGCCCTGCCCACAGTACCTCACACCAGCCCCAGCCCTGCCCACAGTACCTCACACCATCCCCAGCCCTGCCCACAGTACCTCATACCAGCCCCAGCCTGGCCCACAAGACCTCACACAAGACCCGGCCTGGCCCACAAGACCTCACACAAGACCCGGCCTGCCCCACAAGACCTCATACCAGCCCAGCCTCAGCCCAACCCACTGTCTTCTAGGACAGTCACAATGCACCAGCCTGGTGCTGACAGTCCCTTGTCTGACGTATTCAGCTTTATTCCAATTGCCCTAGGCTAGGCCTCACTGTCCAATAGGATTGTGTGGTCCATAACAGTTGATGACCAATAGTACTCATACCTCCACGCTTCATAACAATGTGTGTCAAAGGCCATCCACAGCAAGAAGGTAAAAATATTGTATTTGTTTACAGAGCACTCCCCCAAAAATATGGAAATTGAGTAACTCTGAATACCGGAGCCACTGGCAGGTTCGGCTGATTGTGGATGCCCCCTGGTGATTGTGGGAGGAGCATGTCTAAGGGTTTGGGGTGCCGTTGGTTCAGAGACTGGAGTCTGTTTCCCTTTCGTTTGTGTGTCTTCTGACAGAACGTTTTTTTTTGGGGGGGGGGCTGCTCTGTGCTAAGTGGTATACCGTAGTCAGTTTTCCCGTTCTCTTTTTCACGTCGGGAGTTATGTGCTTTTTCCAACTCGTGTCCTATCCTGGTTCTCATCGAGCCTCTTAGATTTATCCACAAGGTTCTTTTTTAGATAAGTGAAGGGTCTCCGAAACTTCGCCAGTGTAAAAAAATACAAAAAGGGAACAGAGATTCTTCTGAGATGTGACTTCTGTGATGAGTCCAGGAAGTGTTTTGGGTGATAGGCTCTCCTCTGCACCAGCGCTCCATCGACTTTCATTGGAAGTGACTTTCCTGCTGCTCCCAATCACAGTGATTTCCTGGGGAATTAAAGCCGCCTTCTCCCCACGGAACACACACCACTCCAGCGTTAACCCCCTAGCCACTGAGCCATGGCTGAAGCTGTGAGTGTGTGTGTGTGTCCGTGAAATCAGGTGTGTTCATGGGTGTGACTGTGTGTGTGTGTATACACATGTGTGTGTGTTTATGTGTGAACAGACAGAAGCAGAGGAGACCCTGCAGTTGAGTAAAGAGTGAAGCCCTTCGCTTGACTTCTCACTGCGTGTGACAGTGGAGGTCTGGGAGGACTGCGGGGAGGAGCTCTCGCACGCCTTTCCACGTCTCGGCTGTGTGTCTGTTTGCGCCTTGTTGTTCCCCGTCTCTCTCTCTCTCTTTCTCTCTCTCTCTCTCATCTCTCTCTCTCTCTCTCTCTCTCTCTCTCTCTCTCTGTGTCGCATGTGTCTCTTCGCCTTTGGCTGGGCAGACCTCGCAGAGCTGGACTCGAGTCAAAGGCAATCAATCTCCGACGCCGTCTTCTCCCCTCCTCGCTCTCTGCTCACATCCAGCCCTCCCCTCCACCCCTCCTCCACCCCTCCTCCACCCCTCCTCCACCCTCCTCCTGTCCCTCTCCCCTCTCGCCCCTGACCCAGCCCAGCCTGGATCTAGTCTGGAAGGGGACACCAACAAGGCATCTGTTATCTATCTTCAGCTTGTTGCTCCCCCACCAGCAACACCCCCCACCCACTCCCATACTGCTCCACACAAACACACACACATACACACAAGCACACTCACCCCTCCATCATCCCATCTCAGCCAACAACTGATAGGAGCTGAGAGATAATCGAGTGCACACAAGTGATCACAACCCTTCCCTCAAATATGTACAGTATGCACAGACAGACACTAAACACAAACACATGCACACACACGCACACACGCGCACACACAAATACACAAACACAGACAGATACATTTATTCATCTCTGATTTGTAACAGGCTGAGAGGCTGATGGAATCATCAGCACGCACATACACAGACACAACAACACACACACACACACAAACAGTGTTGATCTCCCTCCCTAGTTACCAAGATGACCCTTAAAAGATTACTGAGGTTATCTTGTTTATCACTATTCAGTAGCACATATTTTATCCCCCCCAAAATATAGTATATGTATATAGAAAACTGAATGAAATAGAAAAGCTTTTCTTATTCTATGAATTTAATACATCCGTAGGCTGCCGTATGCAACATAACATACACTCCTACACTTGCAATTCAGCACACAAAATATCAAAATTAATTTGGAGCCTACAGCTTTTAATATCGTACGATATGTATACAAATCATATGAATATCATCGACTGGATGTGACCCATACATTGGAAATTGGCCTAGATGATTCTTCTTTACAATGTGATCCAGTTGATATCGTCTTGGATGAGGTAACACCAGAGGGGATCTGCACGACGGCTGTCGTGGCCTCTGAGGCTGAGCGCCCGCAGCTGCTCCCACAGCATTCGTTTCCACCTCCCTGCGTCACAACCAGTCGATGCTCCGCCGCGTGACCGAACACCCCCAGCCGCTCGTCGCTCTCGAGAGGCCGCGGAAATCACCCCGTGTGCGCATCTCAGTTTCCTGGACGGGAAGCACAATTCCGGGAGGGATTGATCCGTGTCTGGATGCTCCAGGGATAAGGCCCAGGGGGGGGCCGGGGAGGATGGGGAGTGTGGGGGGGGAAGCAGATAAGATCAGACACGGAGCGGTCAATGATACCTTTAAAGCGCTAACCTCGACCGCAGGAAAGACGCTGTCGTGTCCAGTTTAAAGACATCACTTCCTGTGCCTGCCGCCCGCTGGGAAGGAACGTTCCTGAACATGACTGGAGTGTGGCATCTCTCACATGACACTAGATAACATTACACACACACAAAGGTACTCAAATATATACAATATCAAAGAATATATTATACATTATGTACAATAATATACAGTAGGGTAAAAAAAAATCTCCACATTGAACATTTACTTGGGGAATTGGAGAAAGCTAAGCATTCTTTGACATCACAAGAAGCTGTTGAGGAACATTGTCAGATAATGCGGGGATAACATGGGTCATCAGGTTTGGCTCACATCTGTGGAAGCCAGGCATGCTGCCGGGCATGCTGTCATTCAAATAAAAAGAAGGACATTAATATCTTTTAAAGATTCAACTTTTCACTCAAATTGTTCACCTTTATTACAGAAATGTGTGTTAAATTCGAAAAAAATGCTGAATAGAAATATATTGACTAGTGGCCTCAGACCTTTGGACCCTACAGCATAAGTGTATTGGATTATGATATTGTATAATCTATAAACACTCTCACATACTCACTAAACTGAAGTATTACGTTTCTGTGTAGCCAGATGCAGAGTGCGAATTATACAATGACAATTGGGGTGGTGTTGATTACAGGTAAGAACGATGTATATAAATGTATCGACCCCCCCGACCTGTTGTTTTAACCTCTTTTAGGGGGGTCCAAGTCTTAATTAGGATATAATATAATTTGCAATTATTTTATATAAAGACAAAGAAAGATCTGCACACCATAAACATGTTGTGCACACAAAGTGCATGGTGTATGATATCTAATGAAGTACATTTTCAGTGAATCATGTATGTGTGTGTGTGTGTGTGTGTACTGTCCTGGCCTGTTGCAGCGATGTGAGGTAAATAATTGAATGGATCCCTTAATAAATAAAGTGCAAGGGAGAAAAGGAGAGAGGGAGAGGAGGGGAGGAGGAGAGGTGGGAGAGACAGGTCACTTATCTTTACAATCACTGGAAAGAGCGAGTGGCGAGGCAGAGATTGTACACACACACAAACACACACACACACATACACTCACACACACAAACACACACAGGAGGTGTCTGACCATCACCATTAGCCACGCTGAGCACTCACTGTGAGCGGCAGGCAGGATGTGGCATCGCAACACACTTCCTGTCTGATCCGTTGGGGAATTCACTACTTCCTGTAAAACAGGTGGACAGAAGTAACATGAAGGCATTTTTCTGTCGAAGGGACTGGCTCTGCTCTGCTTCAAAATCGGACCTAATTCACTGTTCCCTCCCCGCCCCCCCCTTTACGCCCCTGCCAAGAATCCTATTGGCTCCTCTACAATGAGGCCCTGCCTCTCCTCCAGCATGAAACCTTCCTTCTCCTGCACTCTGCTGCCTGTCATCCACTCCACCGTGAGGCCTGTTATCATCATCCACTCCACTGTGAGGCCCATTGTCTCCTCCACCGTGAGGCCTACCCTCTTCACTGCGAGGCCCATCGTCTCCTCCACTGTGAGGCCTATCGTCTCCTCCACTGTGAGGCCCATCGTCTCCTCCACCGTGAGGCCTATTGTCTCCTCCACCGTGAGGCCTCTTCTGTCTTGTCCTTGGTCGGTTATTTACTTGTACCTCCAATCCACACCTACGCTCCTCTCTCTCTCTCTCTCTCTCTCATCTCTCTCTCTCTCTCTCTCTCTCTCTCTCTCTCTCTCTCTCTCCTTCCGTATTTCCCTCTGTCCCTGTCTCACTCTCTCACGCTCTCTTTGGGATCTGTGCTTCCTCTATCCCTCTCTCAGTTTACTCCTCCAAGCCTCGCTTGTTCTCTCGTTCTCTGGGCTGGAGTTTTATTTTACGGCCCGATCTCTTTTTAGATTTCCTCGTTTGGAGTTGCCACAACGTTCCCTGCTGCCAACATCTGTAAGTGGTTTGGAGGCGAGAGACAGCATGGAAAAACAGCAGAGCGGCAGTCTACCGGGGCCTGCAGGGAGGAGCACACTGTAGGAACTGTCCTGGAGTCAGTCGGCCGCGTGGGCCGCCCCACGGGAGACTGTTCAGCTGCAGGGCAGGATCTGATCCTGGGTCAGAGCCACACACGCCCAGGCCTGAGAAAGAGATGTTCAGACATGGATACGCATTTGGATTTCATTCATTGCTTGACGTGTGTGTCGGTATTTCTTTACTTCACATGCATATCATGACGCGACAGCGCTCCAGAACGTTCTCCAGTTTGAAGTGGGGAAGCATTCATGTAGGTTGAAGGGTTTCTCTACCGTAACACTTTATTTTCACTTTATTCTCTACACCCCTAACCTACCTCGACACTAATGCCTATTTGCAAAACTTGGTAAGTGTTGTATCTTGTGTATAAGCGTGGAGAAGTTGGTTTAGTCTTTCAACTAAAGCTTTGGGAAAGCAAAGTGGTGAATCGTGCAGTCCCAACACTCTATAAACGACACTGTGCTGTATTGTTCACATCCTCGAAACGCATTAGTCATAATAAAGATAAAACTACCTTCTTGTGAAACCCTGGTTTCCTAGTAAGAAGCAGGGAGGGACTGTTTCTGTGTGTTTAGTATAACGGAACAGATGTACTGTAACACGGACACACACACACACACACACACGCGCTCAGACACGCACACACGCCCCGACACGTGTCCCAGCAGCACAGTGGGACTTGGGACCCCACAAGGCGGGGCTTATTCCAGATTGACCCCAATCACGCGTTAAATTTGGGCAGATTGGGTTTTAAGCAGAGCAACTTTTAAAGAGATTATGTTATTCTGAGGGATTAGGCGAAGTAGATACATCCAAGACAGCTAATGAGTGTTTCCCCGGGGCCCAGCCAGATTAAGCGAGTGCTCACTGTCCTGGAGATAATACACAGCACAATGGCTCCACTCTGGAGCTCGAGGCCAGGAGAACGGCAGACATTGTTGCGCTCGCGAGAGGGATTCTTTGGAGCGATACGCTCTTTTGAAACTTGCAGTGATGTACGGCATGTTGCATTGGTGCTCTCTGTGCATCGCATGCAAGCTTCCAAACGACCAGTGAGCCCAAAAACTTGGTAGCAAAAAATTCTGAAGACAATTTTCCTATCTCCTCACTTTTAATGGTGGGAAATCTTACAGTTGGAACATTTGGGAACATTTGGAAGACTTGCCGATATTCACTCCAATTTTGTGGGCCCCACAGACTACCAAAAACATAATTATGGGGGGGGTCCCTATAGACTTCCCTATAGACACAGCCCCCCCTCATTTCGAACCCTGGTCGCATGTGCTTGTGAGCGTATACATGCCTACTTGTGTGTGTGTGCATCGTGTACGCAGAGTGTGTACACGTGCGGCACGGCACAGGATCTCATTAGGTAATGAGAGTGATTACACACCGTGCGTTAGGTTGTGGGGAAGATGGGGAAGAGGGGAGGAGGAGAGAGGAAAGTTGGAACATGTGGGTGTGATTTGCGGCATAAGCACATACCATTTAATTGACACGAGCCTTCCTCCGTGTCATGATTGGAGAGGAGCTGTCCTCTATGAGGTCTGCTTGGCCCCCCACACCGTCCTTGGCTTGCGGGGGGACGGGGGGGGCGGTGGGGGGGACGGGGGGGCGATGGGGGGGGCCGCAGACACAGCTGTGGTGGGAACTACGGAGGGAGGGTGGAAAGGTGGAGAGAGGGATGGTTTCGAGGGCTGGATAAAAAAAACAGGAGACAGAGAGAGAGAGAGAGAGAGAGAGAGAGAGAGAGAGGGAGAGATAGAGAGAGAGAGGGGGAGAGAGAGGGAGAGAGAGAGAGACTAGTCGGGTCCTTGGCGCTGACTTTGGAAAGAGTGGAGGATAGAAAGGAAGGGGAGAGATGGAGGGATGAGGGAGGAGGAGATGTAAGTGGAGTCAGAACATGCTGGTGGAGCTTGCATTCCTCCATGACATTAAGGGGAGGACGCCGAACCTTAGCCCCACCATGGGGCTGAGGTGGCTGGGTGTGCTAAGGCAGGCTTCCCCCTGGTAGGCGTGGAGCTCGAGGACTGGGCTCAGTATAAACAGGATGGTATTTTTACCCCGGGTAAAGTGCTGACCGGGGCTCAGGTAATTAAAGCCCTGTCGAGTTCTGGCACAGACGAGTAGAGGCTTGGTGCTGAGAACACCTTTACACCTCAGGCCCAGGAACCACCACACTCGTTTCAGAACGCCTACAAGGCACACACACACACACACACACACACACTGATACATAACCAGACAAACTCCTCCTGACAGGGTTATAGACCACCTTTCCTTTCCCCCTCACCCTCTTTGAACCCCAAATAGGTTATTGGGTATACCCTGTACTGCGACCTTCAATGGGTGGCCTCGGAGGAAAGAGGTTCGCGTGCTGAACATTCGCCTCCAGACCGGCAGTAGGAAATCTTCACGACTGTCTGCGAGTCTTTCCCGAGGCTCTCCCTCCTCTATCTGTGCGTCTCCGAGCTTGTCGGAGCCCGGCTCCGTGGAAACTATGTGCTGTGCGTTGCTAGGCAGAGCAAAGGCTGAGGGAAATGGCTGTGGTCAGACTGTGGTCCGAGAAAAGGAGAGAAAAGACATAGAGAGAGAGAGAGACGGGGAGAGAGTAGAGAGAGAGAGAGAGAGAGAGAGAGCAGGGAACAAAGAGGGAGAGCGAGACAGACGGCGAGAGAGAGGAGGAGGTGGAAGATGGAGCAGGAGACGGGAGAAGGGAGCAGGAGAGGAGCAGAACAGGAGAGAGAATTGAGAGTGAGAGGAAGACAAAAAGAGTGAGGAGGAGGGAGGAGGAGGGAGGGAGGGAGGACGGAGGCTGAGGATGGGAGTGAGTTCTGAGCGCGCGCAGCAGCGAGCGTCGACGCGCGCGCTCGCGCGCGCGCGCGCGCGCGCTCTCTGAGCCGCTTGCGCACGCTCTCACGCTCGCACGCTCTACGCGCAGCACGCGCGCGCGCGCGCGCGCGCGAGCACGACGACAGCACGCCGCTGAGCGCTGATGAGAGATGGAGAGAGCTGCCCCGCGCGAGAAGATATTGCGCGCGAGCGAGCGCGAGCGCGAGAGGAGAGGGAGAGCAGAGCAGGAGGAGAGTGAGGAGACGAGAGGAGAGCTGAAGGAGAGAGAGAGAGATGGGCACAACTAGGGGAGGAACCCAAGTAAAGGGGAAGGCAGTTTATGATGAACAAACTGGGGACATCTAAAATATTAAAACTATGCATTCTTATACGCTCGCTCCCTCTCTCTCTCGCCCTCTCCCCCCTCTGTCTCTGTCTCTTAGACCAACAAAACACACACACACACATACGCATAGCCTGAGTTCCAGATGAGGTGTTGTGTGTAATAATACGCTGGTGGGAATGTGCCACTGCACGTTAATTCTCCCTCACGCTTGCGTTGAGGAACACAGAGCCTTTAATGATGCTAAACAAACTGCTGAACCAGACTCAGGCTGAAGGTCCTGTCAGTGTTGTGCTGTGCGTGCGCACACACACACACACACACAACACACACACACACACACACACACACACAACACACACACACACAGCTAAACACACACATACACACTGCTACTAACACACGCACACACACACTGCTACTAGCACCACACACACAGCTACAAACACACACATTCAAGACCCGCACGTACACAGAAACACACTCCCACGCATGCATACGCGAGTACGGTACGCACACTCCGAATCGTACACAAGAACGAACGTGCACTAAGAGGCGCTCGCTAAAGAGCTACACGAACCTGAGCTAACATGCTAACTACCCAGCCTCACTGAGATAAGTTAGGGGGGAACAGAGGTGAGACCGAGACACTGTAACACAGTCGCTCGCTGCAACGTCCTTGGCACGAAGAAGAGTGTGTGTGTGTGTGTGTGTGTCTGCGTGTCGAGTTTCAGATGTTGCCTGAGAGACTAACTCTCAGTCATCCCTGTCCCCCTTACCCCACACACACACACACACTCACACTGTACACAAACAAACACGCCACACATCCACATACCCAAGGCCCTAAAGGAAGCTCCAGGAGGCACAACGACGCCTTTGTGCAGTCCAGATTTCCCATGTCTCCCTGCCTCCAACACACAGATAGATCATCCCCACGCTGCCTGCTGCATGAAGGGCAAGTGCATGCACGCCACACAGCAGGAGAGAGGGAGGGAGGAGGGAGGGAGAGAGGGAGAGAGTGAGAGAGGAGAGAAGAGGGAGGAGAGAGAGAGAAAGAGAGAGAAAAGGAGAGAGAAAGAGAGAGAAAGAGAGAGTTCACCAAATAAAGTGTACTGAAGTTACGAGGCAGACAGAGACAAAGGCGGAGAATCATTCAAAGTACCTAGACCACCTTGCTCCTCACTTTCAATCTCTCCCTCTTGTGTGTGCCCACCGCCACTCTCTCTCTCTCTCTCTCTCTCTCTCTCTTCCCCTCCACAGAGGGAATCCGGTCTCTCCTTCTGGGAGTGGATCTCTTTGAAGGTGATCCAGAACTGCTCTGCGTGTGCTGCTACGCTGGTCCACCCCCCACCCCCCGACTCCCACCCGTCTCCTCCTCCTCCCAGTCTCCTCACCCAGCGCTACACCCCTCATCCCCCCAGGGGCCTTGGATCTCGCTCAACCGAGAGCAGCCATGCTCCAAATCCAGGTCCTGGCTCCGTGCTCCCGCCCAGGCCTCACTGGCTGTCCCACTGCACCACAGAGAGAGAGGAGAGAGAGAGAGAGGGAGAGAGAGAGAGAGAGGGAGGGAGAGGGAGCAAATGAGAGAGAGAGACACAGAGGGAGATAAAAGGGGTGGGAGACGGTGAGAGACAGAGATGAAGAGCGGGAGGGAGAGAGAGAGAGACGGAAGGAGGGACACATTCCGTGCGGCATCTGTCCGAGTCGCAGGACGGCGGCCGAACTCTGCGGCCCTCTCTCCCTCTCTGCCACGCCTCTGCAGCCCTCTCCCTCTACTCTCACATTACTATTTATTTTTGCCTCTTTTCATCTTCATTCTCAGCCATCCCACTCCCTCCACTCCCCCCTGCCCACATCTCGCACTTCCCCTCTCTCTGCTCCCTCGGGGCTGACTCCTTTCTCGCTCATGAGACTGGTTTCCTGCAACCCTTCAAACGCACACACCACAAAACACACCACGCACATACCTTTTCACTGCCAGGGAGAGTTAGCTTGGTGTGAGAGACTTCACTCGCTGTCTCTAAGTTACACTATTATGAGAGAGAGAGAGAGAGAGCAGAGAAGAGGAGAGTGAGCGAGAGTAGATGAGAGGTAGTGAGAGGAGAGAGCTAGAGAGGGAGGAGAGACGAGGAGTGTGTGAGAGAGAGAGGAGAGCGAGAGAGAGAGAGAATTATCTTGGCTTACTGTACATGGCATGGGAGCAGAGGAGACATGTTCCTGGCTGTGGAGTTCACTAGCCTGGAGCCATATGGGTTGGCTAGGCCATGCGGGTGGGAGTTTGTTTGTATGTGTGTGTGTGTGTGTGTGTGTGTGTTGTCATAAGTGTTTGTGAGGGTTTGTACCAAGACTGCACTTTTAAATAGAAACGTGATGATCAGATTCAACATCCATCCCTGAACCTGAGTGTGTGGAACTCTTATTCAAGAACCCGAAAAACCTGAGAATCTTCTTCTCTTTGGAATAAGGCTTGTGGTTCTTCATGAACTCATCTTATGTTTGTGTGTGAGGTGGACATGTGTGGGCATGACTTTGTCATACTGCCAATTCATTTTTTTTTACTATAATACGATGACATACTGTATACCAAATATTTCATGTACGCACATACATAAGGAGTTAATTATAGCTGTGGACAGTAATGTTTAATTTGTGTAATGTGTAAACA
>CAEFZP010001217.1:0-57023 GCA_903064625.1 Mallotus villosus | reverse complement strand
TCCCTTCTCCAACCACACACACACACACACACACAGACACACACACGCATGATATCAGACTCCAGCGGATTTTCCTTTCTCATCCTAAAAACCTGCGACGACCATGTTCTATTTCCAGCTGGTGATCCTGGCGGGAACCGTTCTGCTGGCGTACTACTTTGAGTACACGGACACGTTCCCCGTTCACATCCAGGGGTTCTTCTGCTACGACCGGACGTTCTCCAAGCCGTACCCAGGACCGGAGGATGACAGCAAGGCGCCCCCGGTGCTGGTCTACTCGCTGGTCACCGCTATACCGACCGTTACGGTAAGAACTTCACTTATTGTACCTCTAGACCACACACACACACACACACAGATAAAACACACATTAGGCAGATAAACACAGAGAGACAGCGTCGGCAAAGACTCAAACACACACATACACAGAGGCGTACGTAAAGACACTCACAAGCTCCCGATGTACACGCGCACTTACGAGTGTAGTCACACGAGCGCATGTTGACAGGCAGAGCACGCGCACACGCGTTCCTGTACTGTAAGCCAGGAATACTGTCTGGGACGCACGCACACACCTCCAGCTTTGCTCACGGAGGTTGTTGTGGATTGAGATTTGTGCGGCGAGAGGGGACGTGTGGGTGTGTTTCCACGTGTTTGCGTGTGACATTTCGATGTGCGCTGAAGCATTTTGGGGGGTGGGGGGGGGGCAGTTCTGTGTGTTTTGTTATCTTCTAGTCGATGCGTCAGCCCACTTCAACTTTGCAACGAGCAGGAGAAGACAATAGACGTCTCTATCGTATACGCACATTGTTTAGGTTTAATTTCATTTCGTTCCTATGTGCCTGTGTGGGAGTACTATTTGGCATATTACTATCCCAAATATCTACACCAGATGAACAGCATGCAGTCCAAGATCATAACAGTGTTCCCAGAACGTGAAACCAGCTCTCCTCTCTGTTTTCCTACTCTGGGTCAATGTGTGTTTCTGGATGACAGAAAGTAACTGTACACCCCCAGTCACGTCAGGTTGCAGCAGGCCTATCCAGTGCCCCCAGTATGATGTAAAGCTCATTCTGAGGTTAGCGGTCCAGCTAGCTGGGAACCTAGTGTCAGAGAAGTGCTGGACTTTGATAATAACTCAGTTAGACTTCAGCGCAGGGTCAGGTCTGTGGGCCACTGCTGACTGGAGCCATAAGTTGACAGTGAAAACAACGAGTCCAAGCTGCTACGATCGGCTCAGTGTGTGTGTGTGTTTGTGTGTGTGTGTGTGTGCGTGTGCGCGTGTGAGTGTGTATGTACATTACAAACATCCTTCATTTCCCACTTCACCCAAGTGTGTGTGTGTCTCTCTCTTTCTCTCTTCGTCAGACAGACCCCGCCCCCACACACACACACACTCCTCCTCTCTCTCTGTGTGGGTGGACACTCTGCCTTACAGCAGTGTGTGGTTGTGTGAAGGAGGCTCTAGCTCAGCAGTGTTCAGTGTGTGTGCCTGTACTGTAGCTTGAGTGCCTTTAACTGTGTGTGTGTGTGTGTGTGTGTGTGGGTGTGTGTGGTGTGGTGTGTGTGTGTCGTGTGGTGTGTGGAGTTTGTGTGTGCGGTTGTGTGTGTGTGTGTGTGAGCGTGCGTGTGTGCGTGAGTGGTGTGTGTGTGTGTGTGTGTGTGTGTGTGTGTGTGTGCGTGAGTGAGTGTGTGTGTGTGTGTGCGTGAGTGAGTGTGTGTGTGTGTATATGAATGGTTTCGTGGTAGAGGATCGGTGAGGAGTCACCATGAGGACAGGCCTCCAGAGGACTGCCT
The DNA here is from genome assembly GCA_903064625.1 of Mallotus villosus. Classification (NCBI taxonomy): domain Eukaryota; kingdom Metazoa; phylum Chordata; class Actinopteri; order Osmeriformes; family Salangidae; genus Mallotus; species Mallotus villosus. The sequence goes on along the minus strand of CAEFZP010001217.1, from coordinate 55,226 downwards.
GTACGGTATAAACCACCGCTAGCTAATGGTATCCTTCTAGAACCTTCTGCAACCCACAGGACCCTCCAAACCCCCAGCATCCTCTGTGCTAATTGCTCATCGACGTAGCAGCGCGGCAGTTGAAAGAGCAGTCGCAAGCACTACTTAAAACCATTTCCGATAGCAAGGCGGAAATTACAAGTGTGTGTGTGTGTGTGTGTGTGTGTAAATGCAGGGTGTGTGCAGGGGCAGCTTGGTACTACGTGCGTGTGTTTCTGCATGCTAATGACTATAGCCACCCTTGAGCCTACACAATGAGGAATTAAGTTGAGAGCAATCACCGGTTTAACATTTGAACGCCGATTGCATATGCTCAGTGTCTTTCGTGTGTTAGCCTATAGGCTAATCCGGCATTAACATGAATGAATGTAGGCATGTGGCCCAGGTGTGTGGCTAAGTTAGCCGAAAGGCTACAAACAGGCTAATGTATACAGGCTAAATTAGGCATTTAATTGGCTAGAAGTTAGCCAGACAAACTGCTGTATAAAGCAGGTGTTTCAGCAATGAGATAAATAAAAAATGAACTGTGAGTTTAAAGAATATGTTTATTTTAGCACCTTTGTATCTGGGTCACACACAACCACACACACACACACACGCACACATGCACCGAACACTGAATGCCCTGCAGAACTCTCCTCTTCTACTTAAACTAAAACCTATGATGCCGAGTTGGGAGGGGGAGTATGAGAGAAAGAGAGGAGAGAGGAGAAAGAGAACGATATAGAGAGCGAGCCAAATATCCAAAAGGCAGTGTGACAGACAAACAGACAGCCATGCCTTAATTCATTATTGTACGTTTTCTCCGAACTGCTATTTCAACGACTCTGACGTATACATGCATGAAGCACATGGAATGGCGTTGAGGGAGGGGGAGGAAGAAGGAGAGGCAGAGAGAGGAAGAAAAGGGAAGAGAGAGCAGAGAGAGAGAGATAGAGAGCAGAGAGAAGAGAGAGCAGAGAGCGAGAAGAGAAACAGTATAGAGAGAAACAGATAGAGAGAAACAGATAGAGAGAGACGGCGGATTTCTCCGGTTTGTTTGTTCTGTCAGTCAGGCCTTTGGAAGAGCCGTCCTCCACACAACTGATGAATTATGGAGGCAATTGTGACAGGATGAGCCGTCCACAGAAGAAGAAGAGGAGGAGGATAGCCGTGTCACAGGGACATTCGTCCCCCTTGCCCTCAATCCCTCCCAATGGAACCAGTAGATCTCCTCCCTCCTCCCTCAGATACATGTCACTGATAAAGAGCTGACAGGTGAAATGAAACCTGAGAGAGACTGAGATGTTGGCAGCTGGGCAATGTGCACACACATTCCCTTACTCTAGTTTTCAGTTTTTCGTTTTTTGAGGCTCTGTCTTCCGATGGACTTGTGGACTCTGAAACATGCATGATGTAGACCTTTTGGAGGCTTGAGGGTGGGAAACAGAGACAGTTTGGAAAGGGAATAAAGCAGGACAGAGGAGGAAGAGAGAGGAAGAGAGAGAGAGAGAGAGAGAGAGGAGAGAGAGAGAGAAAGAGAGAAGAGAGAGAGAGAGAGGGATCAACATGGCTTTAGTCATGTAAGTGTCAGTCATACAGAAAATAGTTGGAGGAAGTATATTAAATGTTTAACATTGCCAGATATGCCCCCGCCTACTTCTCCACCCACTGTGTCTGCCTTTGTGACAAATCCTAACTGGGTTTCTTCAGATAACCCAATAATCCTAACAAACTCCCAGATTAAGGATTTAAGATTATTATTTTTAACATTCCTACCTTGTTATAAAAAAAAAGGCCTCGTTCTCTCTTAAACCACGAGAGAAAGAGAGAGGGAGCAAAGATGACAAGAGAAGAGGAGGACGGGTTGGGATTTCCCGTCGGAATAAATGTAACAGAAGGTAAGCAGAGAAGAAGGGAGGAGGAAGAGGTAGTACAGAGTCCCAGGCAGAGAGTCAAGAGAGAGAGAGAAGAGAGAGAGGGAGAGAAACGTATCACAGTTCACAGTACACACACCACACACCGTGTTTAACACCATAGTGAGTCCTAAACAGGATTTGGAGGGAGTGAAAAGATGGGTGAAAAAGGGAAGAAAAGAGAGAAGGAAGGAGAGAGGGGAAATAGATGTGCAGAAATGGAGCTGAGGAGACATGCTTAGGTAACCCAGATTCTTCACAAAGGCTCGGGAAGACAGCCTGAGCAGGAGAGGACGAGATAATAAAGGAGGGATGGAGAGAGGGATGGAGAGAGATGGAGAGAGAGAGAGGGAGGAGAGAGAGAGAGAGAGAGGGAGAAATGGAGAGAGAGAGAGAGAGAGAGAGGGGAGAAATGGAGAGAGAGAGAGAGAGAGAGAGAGGAGAGGGAGAGAGAGAAAGAGAGTGGGTAGAGAAGCTAAATTGTCATGGTTACTGGAACTGGTGCATGTGTGTATGTGTGTATGTGTGTATGTGTGTATGTGTGTATGTGTGTATGTGTGTATGTGTGTGTGTATGTGTGTGTGTGTGTGTGTGTGTGTGTGTGTGACTGGAGCGCAGGGTTAGGAATGTCAACAAACGCCATGTGATGTTTATCTTTGCATTATAAAGCACTTATGACAAGCCTAGTGAATTGTAACATTTGATGAGGCACATGCATGCACAACCAGAAAGACAGACCCCCCTCCCTCAACCCCTTAGCTCCCTCACACACACACACACACTCCACTTTGTCCTTCATACATTACAAATCAAAACTAAATATGAATTATTAAGCATGCACGTAGTTCTATTTTTGGTGTCTCCGCGGCAAATGAATATTCTGAATAACTGAATCCATTCAGGAAGTTTTATTACAGCTGCACTTCTGAAGAAGGATTCCAAAAAATTATTCACTGCCGGATGTTTGTCCCAGTTTGTATTTAGAATTATATGATCGAAAATGACGTCATGGCAGGAACTACAAACAAACCAATGTGATTGGACAGAAGGACCATTTCCTGTTGACTCAATTAAAAATGACCTCTTATCGTACTTTGAAGCCGACATTTGAGACACTTTGAAGGATGAATCTTCATTGTTGTGTCACGCCATTTTTCCGTCATTGGCATAAGAAATGGTTGTTGTTAGTGTGTGTGTGTTAGTGTGTGTGTGTGTGGTTGTTGTTAGTGTGTGTGGTTGTTGTTAGTGTGTGTGTGGTTGTTGTTAGTGTGTGTGTGTGTTAGTGTGTGTGTGGTTGTTGTTAGTGTGTGTGTGTTCCTACAATTGAATGTGATGCTTGGTTAAGTCTCCAGTTTAGCAGTCATCCAGTCGTCCTTGATTGTCATGCTACACAGGAGCGCCCTTTCTAAAAGCCATCATTACAACACACACACACACACATTTGCTTTCCCATTGTTCTGTTCATGTCACTATTGTACAGGGAGTCAGATGGCTGAGCGGTTAGGGAATCTGTCTGTTAATCAGAAGGTTGCCAGTTCGTTTCCCGGCCATACAAATGACGTTGTGTCCTTGGGCAAGGCATTTTACCCCACTAAATGTAATGTATTGTTCTTAGTTTGATTAACTTAGGTTTGATTTTTCTTATTTCATTCATGTCCTCTTTCTATCCTTGTGTTTGTCCTTGTAGTCAGTATGTCTATTGTTATATTTGACACACACAATCAGAAAGGCACCCCCCCCAGACACACACACACTTCTGCAAGCCCATACACGCACACAAACACGTGCACACACACACGTGCACACACACACACGACGTGCACACACAAACACACACACACATTCAATTTGAACCAAGTCACACCAATTTGGGATGCATGTTTTTTTTGTTTCATGCTCTCTCCTCAAAATCTATTCCATTAAATGGAGCACCCAAACATGAAAACACGATCCATCCAGTATTTCTCTCTTGGCCTCTTCCCTCATTCAGTCACTATGCATGAACTGTACACAGGCAATACAGTACAGTGGGCCATTGCCTGTGAGTCGTTGGTAAAGGTTGCGTTCAAAGAAACTAAATAGTTTCGTTAGGTTTGGTTTGACAGAGCTGTCAGCAGTCATGCCAGTCAAACGCACGGACCCCAAAATGAGGACACACACACACGAGCACGCACAATTTCAGCTCATGCATACATACACATACACACGCACACACACACACCACACACACACACCTTGAGCACACACACTCATCAAAGGGCTGCTGAAGCAAGTGATCTCCTCTCTGGGGGAAGAAGACAGCCAGTGTCAGTCATCGTTGTCACCCTCTTTATCTCTCCGCCTTTCACTCTCTCTCCCTCTCCTTTTTTCCCCTTTCCGCTCGGCTCTTTGAATTCCCCCGAACCTTGCTCTGTCTTTGCAATCATCTCTCTCTCTCTTTTTATCTTCACATCGATCGAGCGATAGAGATCAGAAAAATCGCGAGAGATCGCGAGAGCAGAGATAGCGAGAGAGAGAGAGAGCGAGCTGGAGCTATCGCGAGACTCGAGACGAGCGAGATCGCGCTCGATACTATCGCTCATCACCCACACTCTCTCGCTATCGCTCTCTCTCTCCTCTACCCCCCACCCCCTCTCTCTCTCTCTCTCTCTCTCTCTTTGACAGCCAGCAGGAACAGGTCAGGCACATCTATTAGACGAATCATTTGATCTCCTCCGAGTATTCCTGTGTTTTATCTCTCGCTATCAAACGCTGTCAGTGCCGATCGGGAGCCACACAGCGAGCCTGAGCCACAACTTTTCAGTTGGTCTTCCTGTGGTGCCTCTGTGTTTAAAAGGTTGCTCTTCACTTCTGTGGCTGATGGTCACCAGGTCAGCTACGTTGGAAGCGGAGGTTAACAACCCGAAAAGGGGGTTTATTAGATATGGAGGTGGTGTGATTATGGAAATGTACAAAGAAACCCTCTCGTGAAAGAATCATAGTGAAAGAGGTGTGTGTGTCTGAAAATGTGCACGCGTCCATTTAAATAATATAGACGCTTGCGTAAGTTGTGTCGAGCGTTTGAGCTGAATAATGAATCCTTGTCATAGCCCTCTTTAAAGTACAGTCGAACAGGCACGGCTCCTTTTACCTCATGTTAAAAGCTACTCACACATCACTAACATCCCAATGAGGTGAACGCTCAGTCACTTGGCAAATGTTGAATCGCAGCCATTTTCACTGTACACCACTAATGGTACTTTTGGGCCTCCATGATGAGTCCATTAGCGTTGCCAGGTTTGCGAGCGTTGCCAGGTTTGACTTTATTTACCTGTGTAAACCAACTGGGCTGACCAGTAGTGGTTCTAGAAACATTTTACTGGGGGGGGGGAGAGATGTTTCTCTCACTTTTTTATTTACTGGGGAAAAAAAGGCTGCAATGTCCCTTCCTCGTTTCATGACTACTAGAAGAAGAAAAACATATATATATTAATATTATTATTGAAACAGAATGTCTTCTCATTCAACGCCTGGCAAAGTCGAAGCAAAACCTCTCACACGGTGCACCTTTGAGTTGCCTCGATTTGAGGGCTGATGGTCCCTGTTGGAGCGTCGGGTAGGACGGGGATGAGAAACGCTGTCAGACAGATTCAGTCATGCTCCTGTCGGCGATGAGACTAGACTAGAATGAGCTAGAGACTCACGTCTAAACCGACTGCTCTCCACAGTCCACGCACCGCAGCGTACATTCATCCGTCGACACTGACAGCTCACATCCTCCGGATGAAATAGAAGAGAAGGGCGTCGTTTTATTCATCTCCTCTTGGAATTTCAGACATGGGAGTGCATGTCGCGAAAGGCCTGCGAGAACGTTCTTCGAGATCATGGAACTACGTTGTGTAAGACAAGGGCTACGTGCACGGCACATTGCACAGACTTGAACCGCATCATCAAGGCCAACTATATTTAATGTTTGGTGTTTCCTGTGAGTAATTACCCGCCCGCTGTGCCGTTGCAACTTTGGAACTGTTGAATCATCCGTGTTGCCAGTCAGGAACGGCAGACACCACCTTGGCCTCTTGCCCGGATTGGCTGCAAATCTACAGTGGTTTACGGGTCACGACCTTCATAAAGTCCATGTAGGGCCAATGTTGACCCCCTTGCCCCGCTTTGTTATCCACGCCTTCTGTCGTTGCTGGGCTTGAGCGATGACTAACTCCCTCTCCCAGGCCCGGGCTGTCTCCTCTGCTCTGGTTCTCTGGCTGCCTCGTAGGCATGGCTTGGGTATTAGCATTCAGCGCCGCTAACACACAGAACATCACGACTCTGGCTCTCAAGCCCATCGCAAAGTAGCGTTTAGCTTTTGCCCTTTGACGTCCCTAGGTGGTCAAATGATAGCATCCAGCGCTAACATGTAGGCTTATTTTCAATCCACGAATCATGCAAGAAACACTCTAAATGTTTTATAGAGTCTGAAAACATAGGTCTACAGCACCCTTTTTGAAGTATTCTCATTTACATGTTTACCCTTAAAGTGTAGGCCTATCTGTTTGGTGCACTACAGTGTTTACATGTATTTATTTGTTGTCATTTAGCAGACACTTATCCAGAGCCACTTACAGTAAGTACCAGGACATTCCCCCGAGGCAAGTAGGGTGAAGTGCCTTGCCCAACGACACAACGTCATTTCGCACGGCCGGGAATCGAACCGGCAAACTTCTGATGACTGGCCTGATTCCCTAACCGCTCAGCCACCTGGCTGATCCTCGCTTCCCAGATGCTAGCAAAATGTTAGCATATCAGCGACAAATAGTATCCTGCCACCGTCAGCATCCTCCTACTGTACGCTCCAAGACATGCATACTGCATGAGTCTGTAACCTACATCTTGTGTGAGTCTGTCAGCGGGCTCCTGTGATCATCAAGGTTGAGTTGCTAAGCTACGCAGGTCAATATCAAAGGCCGGTATAGGCTGTACCCGATGACCTGGACCGTCACTGTGCGGACAGTGATTAAGGGTGAGCGACACGATTGGAGGTTCAGGAAATGATTGCAGTGGTTGGTGGGAGTGACTCGACCTTTTCATACAGCTAGTCTGCCCCCCTGATTTGATTGTCAGCCGTGTATGAATGCCGAATTGCTCCAGATTGTGATTCGTAGATCAGAGAATCGTAGAGAATAATGTGCTGGAATTATGCCACTTAAATGTCTTCTGAGGGGAATGCCACATGAATGAAACTGAATACAATTTGGTAACCCGTGACTCTCCTTTTCTCTCCTTGTGTCTACCATCTGTCTCTCCTGGTGTGGTGCTCAGATCCTGATAGGTGAGGTGACAATATTCTTTGTGAAGTCCGAGGGGGCCCAGGAGAAGACCATTGTGACGGCAGACTGCTGCTATTTTAACCCCCTCCTCCGCAGAATAGTCCGCTTCCTAGGTAAGTGTGCACCTTCTCTACCCTCCTACTCTTTCCTCCTTTTTTATGCCGTGCGTGTGGTTTGACTTCCTTTTTTTGCCACTCGTTTTTTTCAATATTCTATCTGTTTTCAGCTGTACTTTTTCCGGGTGTTTTCTCTGTCATTCCTCTTATACTTCTTCCTCCCTTTCCTCTCCTCTCGTCATCTCCTCTTCTGTTCTCTATCTCCTCCCTCAGGTGTCTACTCCTTTGGCCTCTTCACCACCACCATTTTTGCAAACGCCGGCCAGGTGGTGACAGGAAACCAGACGCCTCACTTCCTGTCCGCCTGCCGGCCCAACTACACGGCGCTGGGGTGTCAGTCCACCATGCAGTACATCACGGAGCGTCGCGCCTGCACAGGAAACCCCTACCTGATTGTGTCCGCCCGCAAATCCTTCCCCTCAAAAGATGCCGCTCTTAGCCTCTACTCAGCTGTCTACACCGTGGTAGGAACTCACTTACAAAGGAGGAAGGGATTGAATGTGACACAGTTTAATTAAGGAGATGGGTGGGGGGTTTGTTTGTGTGTGTGTGTTTTTTCTGCTCTTATTTATATTTGTGAGCATTCTTGTGCATTCATGTTTGTATGTACGTGCATGTTTGTGTGTGCGTGTGTGTGTTCCAGATGTACGTGACGCTGGTGTTCCGAACTAAGGGGACCCGTCTGACCAAGCCGACCTTGTGTCTGACCCTGCTGTCGCTGGCCGTGCTGGTGGGCGTGGTCAGAGTGACGGAGCACAGGAATCACTGGGCCGACGTCCTGGCTGGATACCTGACCGGAGGAGCCATCGCTGCCTTCCTGGTGAGGGGAGATGGGGGCAATTGTAGTCCAGTGGGAGTTGTAGTTTAGTGGTTCTATATTTACGGCGTGCTTGTGGTGTGACGAAATCAGACAGTCAAGGTCAAAGTGATGGGTAAATAACTTTTAGTTTAGCAGACGCTTTTATCCAAAGCGAAGTACACATTTTGCATATCGTAAGTGCAGCAGATAATCATGGACTAGAAACACATAGAAGCCAAATGAATATAAAACACTGAATGCTGCTGTGTGGTGTTTTTCTTTTTGTCCTTATTATTCCTTCCAACACAATCTGTCTTTTTTTCTCTATGTTCTCTCTCTCTCTCTCTCTCTGCCCTCTCTCTCTCGCCCTCAGGTGACATGTGTGATCAACAACTTCCAGCAGACCCAGATGGCGCTGCCCCCCTTGCCCCCCCAGCCACCTGTGCCCCCCCTGGGTATGCCCCTGGTCACCTTGCCCCGCGTGGAGGGTCCACTCGAAAAGTTAAGTGGCACCCAGGTAAGGGGTGGGGAGAGGTGGCGTGAGATTGATGGGGACAGCTGCTTTCTAGAACTTTGTTTGCTCTGGTCTCGGTTGTGTGCGTACGAGAGAGAAAGAGAGAGAACGAGAGCTACACAGTTTTTCTTGATTTACTATTCTTTCTTTTCTCGCTCTGCTTGGTCCAATTCTCTTTTCTTCCATCTCAGAGTTTCCAATCTTTTCTCTCAGTCACTCCGCCTCCGTCTTACTCTCTACTTCTTCGACGTCCCCCCCCTCTCTCTTTCTTCAAACTAAAATAGCCTCTTATTATCCCTGTTATTCTGAGACTTCTCCTTCTTTGTTAACTCTTCCCTGTCCATCTTCCTTTCCTCCTCACTAACTTTCCCACCCCTTCCCTTGTCTCCCTCAGGTTCCCGGACTACCGTACTCTGAGATCACATGACCATCAGCCATACCAGTGCCCCGCCCCTCCCGATGTGCTCCTCCCCTCGCGGCGCTGCATAACCAGCGCAGTCTAGACCTGCCCTCCGAGCGCCCCGCCCCCTGCCCCGCCCACCCCGAGGGACGGCCCCCTCTCCGACGAGCATTCTCCACCCAGGTGTAGCTCCCCCAGCCGTCGAGCCAGAGCAGCAGCGTCGCCACGGAGACACTCAGTTCCTGTTTGAGAGCCAATCGGAGATGGAGCCCCTCCCCCAACCGCTTCTGTCCTGCCCTCTGTTTTGTCATTTTTATTCACAACACAGCAAATGACTCAATAAGGCAAATACTCTGAGAGCTGTGTAAGCAATACTTTTCCCCACGTTTTTGTTTTTGTCTACACTCACTTTCTTTTTTATTGACATGAATCGACAGTGATTCAAAGACAATGAGCAAATGAGACACTTGGTCAACGGTGAATAATTGCTTGGAGGACCTGTTTGTGCAACTCAGGAAAAAAACCAAGACAAAATAATACAAACACAGACTACCCAATTGGAAGCACTTGTGTAAATGTTGGATGCGTATTAGCGTGCGTTGTGTATTAGCCGTTGCTATAGAGATTTTTTATTCTGTTGTTTTCTTTGTATTGGTGCGAGAGAGGACGATACCCCCACCTACATTATTGCTGTCATGGACCGCTCCCATTATTTTCGAAGGAACCCTTTGTTTTGTGATTATTGGGGAAAGGACACCAATTCCCTGACTCGGTAGATCCAAACTGAACGAACTGACCACTAACTCAACACTGTGGGGTTAGAAAGGTGAAAGAGACTGAAATTACACAAGGTGAAAGGTCAAGTGATCTTCATCATGGTATAAATTGGTGAAATATACAGTATATCCGACCTTTTGTGATCTTTTTGAGATCATTTTGAGAACATCTTTTGGTCGCAAAATGTTGAGTAAACTGTTGTTTGTTTACGCATTGTTTCGGACAAGTTTATGTGTTTTTTTTATGTAGGCCTAAATGTGTGGCTCTTTATATCCAGACACTTGTGTTTTGGTGATGTTTGTCAGTGTGACCAACCATACTCGTTCTTTCACTTGTTATGGCAGTTGTGCTGGTGTTCTGTTTGCACTAAACTCTCCCTCCTCCCCACACTTCTCCTCCCCGTGCCCTTTACCCCGCCTTCTCCTCCTCCCCCTCTTTCCCATTGGCTGATATTTAGACCGTGCTCCTCTTCTCTGTGCTGTGCTACTTTCTCTCCACCCCTTCCTTTAGGTTCGTCCTTCCACCATCCTCCCGTCTCTCCCTTCATCGCCTTCCTTTCATCCTCTCATTCATCCTCCCGTTCACTCCCTAGTCAAGCCAACGCTGGGGGTGACGATTACACTGCTGTACAGTAAATGCAATAGGTATTATTTTGTGTTCAATACGTTCCTCGAAGTTAAGGGGAGTCAAACTAGCCGACACGGGCCATTTGAGAACAGGAAGTAGCAAACATTTCACACCAGCAGGAATGTAGCGGTGAGAGGATACAGGGTGTTCTTTAACAGACTGACAACACTACTCCATCAGCCTGACTGTGTTAGTCAGTTAGATGACTTAAGCTTCACTCTGGCTCGTCATGGTAACATTACAGGGCTTGGTGATGGGTACAGGAGTTGTTGAAATGAGACAAAATTCTTTGAGATCAAAACAATGTTTTGATTCAGATTGGTAAATGTGTGAGGTGTGTGGTTGTAAAGTGTGTGTGTGTGTGTGCATGGGTTTTAAGTTCATTGGTCCTCAACTCATGACATAATAACTTAAGGCCCCCATAAAGGAGTCCAGGCAGTTAATGTCAGGAGGTGCTCAACACAGCATCACAACATGTTTTGAAACAGAAAAGAGACAAGACCGTTATTGTCCATTTGATAACCGTTTTTATGTAACGTGTCCTCTGTTTTGTATAGCTTTGTCAGATAAGAGAAATAAATTGTCTTTGCCATACAAGCTTTTAAAGCTTTTTGACTTTCGGTGATGGGAATCTCTTCATGTCTTTAATGAGGAAAAAGGTAAATCCAGAATGTTCCAATAAGAGGCAAAACACAAAGGGGAATGACAACAGTTCCCAAACGTAAATCCCAACAGTTCAGTTCCAAAGGGCAACTAAAAAAGGTCCAAGGCAAAATACAGGGAAAAAAGAGTCTCAAAACAAAGTACTTCCTAATTGTCTCTGAAAGAACAACCAACCAAGACTGGTCCTGGCACTTGAAACACTAAAGCAAAGAACTGAAGAACGTGGTGACTGAAGTACACATGCAGGGAGCAGGAAACAAGGCACTGCTGAAAACAACATGACATCATAACAGGTGGAAGAAACTAACAATCAGGGACCTCTAGTGGCCAAAACAAGTCCATGACCCTGACAGTGATCAAGAGAGGAGAAGAGAGGTGTACATTGATGACATGCACACAGAGGGAAAGGTTATATATATCAAATATATATTTACATCCCTCTTCTGGAGGGTTTGTCTCTCAGTGACCAAGTTTACGAGTGTCCTGCCGCCTTTTTAAGAACCTGGGAGAGTCTGTTGTTGCAGACAGGAGGACATTCAGAGTTTCAATCACATCCATAGGCGATTTTACCGCGGGTGCAGGGTGTTGGGATACCTTTTCAAATTAATGTTTTTATGTGCTAGACACCCAGTACCACAGAGGTCACCCTTTCTGACGGCCGTCAGAATGTGTGACCCAAAAAACAAAAATGTGTGACCCCACCGTAACTGCTTCCCAAAGGAATTACAACTTCAAAAGATGGTTTGGGGTAGTTATGTAATCGCTTCACACTAATCTGGACCCACGTTTTCTGATTTTGATTCATCACAGAGCCAGTACCACAGAGGTCACCATTTCTGACGGCCGTCAGAATGTGTGACCCCACCGTAACTGCTTCCCAAAGGAGTTAAAACTTTGCACGATAGTTTGGGGTAGTTATGTCCTCCCTTCACACTAACCTGGAACCATGTTTTCTGATTTAGATTCATCACAGAGCTTAAGAATTATTTAGACCATTGTATATTTTCAAGGCATTGCCCCCCCCCTTGTGAAAAAAGCCCTCCCATGTAATTCGTCCTGGAGCCCAGTCAGATGTAAACTTACTGTAGGCTACTTGGCGAATAAAGCTGATTCTAATACTTGTGGGTAAGTGCTGCCCCCTAGTGACACACAGGTATACTTCTATGGTTGTTTCTGAGGGTTTTCAATAAATGTCCATTTCAAAGAAACTTGTTGTATATATGTGGACAAACACTGAGTGAACTCATTGATTGTAATGTTTTTGACTAGCATATTGAAGTGTAATACTCCTCCAACACCTCATGGTGCCATGTTAGTTAGCCTTGAGAAAAGTGCCTGTGGGAAGAATTATAGCTTCGCTCAAACAATGTGAAGTATGAAATGTTTTTCTTGTGAGAATCAGCCATGCACTGGACTGATGCAAACAATCAGGCTTCTGAAAAGAAGAATCTTCCAAAACAGACGAGAACACGACATTTGCTACCTCTCTCTCTCACACACACACACATGCACCACATACACACTAAGAACTCACACACACATGCACCACACACACACACACACACACTAAGAACTCACACACACATGCACCACACACACACACTAAGAACTCAGCACTCTCTCAGCAGCATTATCTCTTCCGGAAATTGCCTCTCAAGCACAGCCGGAGACCCATTAGAAAAGAGGAGCACCATGCTGTAACCTTTTTAAAAAGCCATTAGTAATGCACCTGCTTCTCTCTCTTTCTGTCCCCCGCCTCTCTCTCTCTCCCCCCTCAACTCGTTCTCTATCGATGTCTCTCAGCCACAGCCACTCCCTCTCCTTAACCGCTGCTTCAGCCTCATTCTCTCTCTGCCATTGTCGCTCCATCCTTCTCTCTGCTCCTCTGTCTAGGCCCCTCCTCTATTCCTCTCTCCTCATTTCAACTGTGGCCCCCTCCACATGACAAAGGAAGGTGACACAAAATGGCATTGACTGGATGTAAATAATTGTTGTTCTCAACAGCGATAAGTTGTTGAGGGTGACAAAGCATTTAACATTTACATTTAGTCATTTAGCAGACGCTCTTATCCAGAGCGGTACAGGGACATTCCCCCGAGGCAAGTAGGGTTAAGCAAGGACAGAACGCCATTTTACACGGCCGGGAATCGAACCGGCAATCTTTAGCAATCTCCCCAGTTCCTGTTCAGGCGTTTCCTGGATTACCTGCGGGACATCCTCCACGCTGCCTCTGGGGCCCTGCCTCTGGGGCCCTGCCTCCGGGGCCCTGCCTCTGGGGCCCTGCCTCTGGGGCCCTGCCTCCGGGGCCCTGCCTCCGGGGCCCTGCCTCCGGGGCCCTGCCTCCGGGGCCCTGCCTCTGGGGCCCTGCCTCTGGGGCCCTGCCTCTGGGGCCCTGCCTAACCATCCCACACCTCCCCCCAGTCATGTCCACTTATTGTGTTAGTGGATGTGTGTCTGTATGTGTGTCTGTATTTGTGTGTGTGTGTATGAGTGTAGTAGTGATCTCTGCCCTGTGACTCAAACTCCGTCTGGCTGGCATAATGCCCATGATTCTGAGGGCACAATATGTCTGGACCACCCAGTCCAGCTGTGAGTGTGTGTGTGTGCGTGAATCTGCATGCAGGGTTTCACTAATGAGTGTGTGTGTGTGTGTGTGTGTGTGTGTGTGTGTGTGTGTGTGTGTGTGTGTGTGTGTGTGTGTGTGTGTGTGTGTGTGTAACTGTGTCTGTGTAGTTTATCACATCCCAACATAAACCACCCACCCCTGGGTAATAAAAATGTACTATCTGTCATAGTAAATTACAAATATTGGTCTTTGCCTTGCTGCAGTCTCCTGATTACGGTGAATAGTCTGCCTCTGACAATTATGGAGCCATTAACAGTGTGTGTGTGTGTTTGTGTGTATTTGCATGTGGGTGAGAGAGAGAGAGAGAGAGAGAGAGAGGGGGGGGGGTAGAAGGCTGGAGGGGCTCAGTTTTAGGGGGCTTCTGTAGACCACCAGATGAGCAGAGGATTAAGGAGTGACTTACAGGCAATCCCATCCAGAATGTCTGTTAAAGATGGCCACAGGCCGGCCGGGGATCCCTGGAGGAACAGGATTAGGAACACACACACTCGCTCTCTTTTTCTCTCTCTCTCTTTCCCTCCAAGCTTCCTCGCATTCTCTCTCCCTTCTTCTTTATACCTGCGCATTCTTTACCTGCCATATGAAACAGAAGCAATGCTTCCAGGTCATAATAACTTCATCGACAATTAAGCTGACGGGTGATGACTTATCGGTGTTCTTCAAACGCGTGTTCGTTCAAAGCATTTTTCGGCGAGCCTATTCTTGAACCCACCTGAAGCAATAAGGCACAACATTTCCTGCTCTTCTGTCCTTTACATTACACCCCAAAAAAACGCTATAGTCGTAAACCCACTCTTGAGAATTGCTGTATTTCCCCTCCAGATGTCAATGCACTGCGCCTTTATGTCATCTCTCAATAGGAGCGTTTGTGAAGCTCGAGCGAGAGGGCGTGCTCCTTCGGGATGGAGGGATGGGAAAGGGGGGTCGGAGGAGAGGTGAGAGGTTGCAGTTCAGAAGCAAGGGAGATGTTGTAGCGCCTTTACATCCCTCTCTCACACGGAGAAAAAAGGAGTGGTTCAATAAAAACCAGGAGAGCGCGAAAGAGAAAGGAATTGGGGGCGTTTCCCAGCGATATTTTTTTACAATCAGCGTGGGTACAGTAAGGCATGGACTTGCTCGAGAAACCTGAACAAAGGTGGAAGTGGAGAAACGGGTGAGTTCTATCCAAATTTTTATGTCAAACGTAAGGGATATTGTGTAGAATTAACCACGAACCGCAGCTCATTCATATATTTTTACTTACAAGAAAAACACGCTTACATAAAGCCTGTTATATGTTGTGTGTCTTTCTAGGCTTGTCCCTTAACTAAATCAATTCGTGGTTGTCTTCACGACACACCTAACCTATTGTTAAATCCGGTGGGACTAATACTAAGTTAATATTGCGTGTTGTATAAATGCATAACAAAACATGCGTGGTCCCGTCCAAGTACTGTACATCTCTATCAACTGTCCGTTCAACTGTAAATAGGATCTCCAGCACTCCTGAATTCTCCATTATTTTAACGTCTTTATCCTCGAATCCCATTTAGTCACACATTCATAAAGGGACAATTAATTAAGAGGATGAAACATTGAAGACGAATGAGAGATTCAATTCACGTTTACCACTGAAAGGGAGGGGGGATGGACAGAACTGAACTGGGTTCTTCTTGTCGGGGGAACCGGATGTAATTACAAACAAAGAAAGCTTAATACCCAATCATGTCACGTACAAGACAGGTGCTGGCTATCTGCAATTTACAGAGGTCAGGGGGGTCTCTGGTATTTGGGATAGTGGGTCAACTATATACATTCAGGCCCACACTTGAATAGGGAAAGAGTGTAAAGTAAATGGTTGTGAGTGAACCCGTTTATCCATTGAAAACGATGCCTTAAAACTTTGAGGAAGTGTGGCAGATTTATTGTTTGTCGGGCATATTTCGTTGAGTGTTTTTCATGAAGCTGTTTGTTCTACAAATGCCTCAAGATGCAGGATATCCTAGACCCTGTCACACGCAATGCCTGGAAAGATTTTGCCGTTGCTGGCGAAAGCATCTTCACAGCAGCGTTTTACTCACGAGCAATTAAGCAGTAATGCAGGAGGCCAGTGTCCAGCATTAGCCATCATTTCATCCCCGGAGTGAGGCAATATGGTGACAGAACAAGAGGCCGCATTCATGAAATCGGTTATTTACTGCTGGGGAACTTCAAATAAAATAACTAGATTGAGTCAGACCTTTAATTACCAACAAGGAGTCTCTCAAGTGGGTACAATAGTTACCTTTACATATTTTCCAACAATCCTACATTTCCTACTATGTCGTACTCCACACATCCGCGGCACTAACCACCTTAGGAGCAGGATTACCAGATGAACAGCGGTGTTCGGAACGTCAACATTTCCAGATGAGTGGGGAGACATTGCAAGACTAGCGTGGTCTCCCTGTCTGGATCCATCCCAGTCAGTATTTTGACACCAGCATCACCTTGACACCTAGCATGTCCTCTCTCACAGTTCAGAGTGTGAGGAGCAGAACATGTCCGGTTGAGCTGTCATTATCGTCAGCTTAGACACGGCCAGTCGGACAGGGGAGAGAGGAGAGGTGGCGAGAGAGAGAGAGAGAGGCAGGCTGGTTAATGAGCGAGAGTGTGTCAGGATAGTTGAGGCGAGGGTTCTAGTTGGTTTTAGCACTTCCTGGCGACGGCGAGTGGAGCTTGGAGGGAGTGAGAGGTAGGGCAGGAAGGTTTCACAGGGCACGGCTTCCTCTGTCTCAGAGCACTTAGCGTAGGGTGCTACACTGGCTTCTGCACAGTCATTTGGGTTACATTTGGTTACGTAATACCATGCCACAGATCAAGGCTGGAGGAAAGAACACATGATTTCTAGACCAAACGAAGGAGAGAGAGAGAGTGACACACCGAGACTGAGAGAGAAACCTGAGTGTAATGTTTGGAAACCGGCCCATGAGTCCTCCGTGAGGAGCTGTCCGTGGTGCTGATGCATGGTGCCGCCGACTCCATCCCTTCCCCATCCCGCCTCTCCCTCCCTCCTCCCTCCCCCTCTCAGCTGTTGATTGACGTCCACTGCCTCCCTAATTGGCAAGAGAGTATGGGGTGAGTCAGGCTGACTGTTTTATTCTCAATGGAACAGGCAGAGAGAGAGAGAGAGAGAGAGAGAGAGAGAGAGAGAGAGAGAGAGAGAGAGAGAGAGAGAGAGAGACAGATAGAGAAAGACAGTGGTTGAGACACAAACATACCCGGCAAGAAAGAGATACCTAAGGGAGAACCTAAATGGAGGTAGAGAGAGAGAGAGGGTAAGAGACAAAGAGATATAAATAAAGGAGGCAGAGGGAGGAAGGAGGGAGGGAAACCAAACATCTGTTTGATAATTGGGCTCCCCTCAGTATTGTGTAATACACACTGACATCCATTTGATAATTGGTGCGCCAGGCCCTCTTCTCTCCCTTAGTGGTTAGTTAAATGTGTGTTTGATGCAGGGGCAGGGGAGCTGAGAGGAATGGGGGCGGAATACTTCTAGCTTCTATTGATTCACACCTCGTTTGTGCGTGTACATGTGGAGGCAGGCACTGTATATATATGTAAATAGATGTTTATGAAATGAAACAAGCTGATATTGTCTCGCTTAGTCCTCACGCACTCGGGCCACTTCCAGTGAATGCTGGACACTCGACAGGCTGAAGAAATTGTTCTGTCATGTTCTAGAATGTTCCGTCATGTTCTTTCCATCTCGGGGGGGAAAACAGAAGTCGAAAACTGAACTGGCCTCGAATTTGGGTGCACTCCACCAGCAGTTACAGGACTAGCCTAGCTAAAACCAGGGGGCGTAAGTGTGTTTTCCAATGGGATTTCTCTTACAGTATGTCTCCTGTACCTCCCACCACACTCCTCTTCCCCTGCCTCCATCACACAGGCAGGATGAACGGAGATTGAGAACGGAGCGAGAGAGGGATGAAGGATCGGGGGAAGAGGCTGCGTGTGCCGTGCTCCCATCTCGACCACGGGTATTCTTGGGTTGATAATACAGATGTCGATGTTATTGCTTGAGAATACGCGTAGTTGAGTGGACGCCCCGTCATCGATCGAAACGGTTACGTGTGGTCGCTTTCGTCTCTGTTCAACGATGGAGTTAGGGGAATCCACGTAGCCAATCAACACTTTCTTTTCACGGGTTGTAAGTGTACGTTTGCCATTGTACCCGGGGGAAATGCTACAAAATCCTTTGGAGTACTTTGCGTGTTTGATTAGGTCCAGACTGGAGTGCCAAATGGGAAGACTTTACACTTTTGGGAGTACTTGACGGGTTTTCATGTGCAAGGCAAACTCAATCAAGCACGGATACAGTTTCGGAAGGATTGAATTTGAAGGATTTACATATGTTTCTGGTCTCAAGGCAGTTCGATGACAAGTGAGCTGTGACCAAACCATGTTTTATAAACAAAAGCCAAAGATATCCTGAGGACTATGATGATAACACAGCTTGCCCCCACCCCCCCACCCCCCCATCTCTACCCACACACTAACACCCCTTCCCCTTCCCTCCAACTACTATTAATAACTCCACATGCCAAAAATGTGGGTTTGACGCCTGTAGCGCCAGCTTGAGACAGTAACCTAACAGGACATGTTGAGGCTTGCACCAATGGCTGACATTTCAGCACTTGGCTCAGCTGACAGTGTGGACAGACACGCACGCAGAAATCTCTTTCTTTCTCTTCCTAACACACACTTTCTCTCTCCTTCTCCCATTCTCTCTAGCTTACACACACACACACACACACACACACACACACACACACACACACACACACTCTCTCTCATTCTCTCTGTCGCACACCCATACACAGGATTGGGTTCAGCAGGTCCATATACTAGCAGGGGACAGACCCGATCGATTGATCTTATGGGGAGCTATTTTTAGTCCAATGATGAATGTTTATGTCTTTGATTGATCAACCTCAAGAAGGAGCCTGGGGAATACTTTGATGTCAAAGCTCTCTGATGAATGAGGCAGCAAAGGTATCGGGAAAAAATGTGTTGAATTAGGTTTTAGTAGCCTACATTAGCATTATTACTACAAGTCCCATGAATCAAAGTAATAAGCTCCTCTTGCACGTTTAGCAATTTCCTGGCATTGGTTTACTGTTCCTGGAGTAGTTCCTCACAGCATCACTAGCCAACCAGTCTATAATGTCTTTATATTGGGTAAGCAAATCCTTTATTCATTAGCGCTGCATATATTTACACAAATGTTGATGTGCAGTGCAAACTTGTTGATATTGCAAGGTTTCCTTGTGTTTATGTGTGTATCTGTGTGTGTGTGTGTGAGTGTGTACGGATTTGTGTGTACGTGCGCACACAAGCAACAAAATGACTATTGTGAGCACAGCTCCAGGTGCCTAGCAACCGAATCCCTCTGTTTCCTAGGAAACGGTTGCCGAGCACTCGCCGTGTGGGTGATTGGCAACCTTGACAACGGAGAGATGGAATGACACTTGACCTCACGTGCTGAATGGACAGAGAGAGAGAGACATGGAGAGACGGAGCGAGAAGGAGAGATGAAGGGAAACTGATAATAATTCTTCATTGTATAATCGCCCCCCCCACCCGCTTCTCGCAAGACATCATCAATACCTCCAGCTGAGGTCCAGGCACTCTGCACAGTAACACACATGCATGGACACGCACTCGCAGAGAAGCAAGCTGTGCCACTCCATATCGAATCTATTAGCTCTCTGTGCCGCTTACCTCGGCTGCAGCGGTGTGTTTTGGATTGGAGGATAACTCCCGTCGGCCGGGAGAGAAAGGAGCAGGAGAAGGGAAGCACTCTCCGGAATGATCCAATATAACCCACACCTGTTCTTATGGCTGCACCTGTTGAAGTGTATTTGAGGTTAATGCCAACTTTGAACGTGATTGGGTTTCCTTATTGCATTTCGTTCACCGGTTTTGATATGGCTAGACAGTTGTATAATTTCTCCCTTTAGGAAGTGCAGTGTAAAACCTGTTTTGTTCCACCAGCCCTCTTTTCATCACTTCTCTTAAGGCAATCCAGACGTCATGTATGGTGCTAAAGTGTACGTGTACCTGTGTCGTAACTAGCCTATCCATAGGTCATTCCCACGCCAAAAACCTGTGAAACGGTCCCTCATTAAATTAAATCTAGATTCATACACCCTTTGTATCTTTGCAGGATCAACTCCATTCATATTGTTTACCAATGCAATCACTGTCACTTTTGGGTAACTCAATAACTTGATACATTTCATCTCCAGCCACATGGGGGCACTTCAGGCTTGTTTTCTAGGTCCACTGGCGTAGTATTGAAGCCTTCATCGACTTTCGAAAAACCTGTATACATGATGTTACTTCAGAACCTTTTCTATGTTAGATGATTCAAATGCTAATTAATGTAGCCGTACAATTTTAAATGTAACACAAGCTGCCATGTCCCCTCGGGTATTTCTAAAATCCCACCAGTGCCTGGTTACATTACAATGTCCCACAATGCAGAAATAAACATGCTAAATTGTCAACAATCAATGTAACCATCCATGGCCTCCCAAGTTATTTTACCACTCCATCATATTTGGAAAGTTAGACAATTAGATGACTTAAGATGCCTTTAGCTTTTCAGTGGGCCTTTGATGTATGTGACTGTTTGTTACATTGTCTGGTCAACTTACAGCTTAACTGCTGTAACATGAGCTTCCAACTAAATTGATATTATAGTGTACAATAATGACATTCTAAACACAGACATACTCATTGTAGGTAAACTAAATACATCACTTTATTTGTCATTTGGAAGAAAAACAAATTTACAAAGGGCAACCAATTCCAAATAATTGGCTATTATTACTAGAAGAATCTAATGGCTTTTTGTCATATCCAATATAACAACTGCTCTCTTTATTCAAAAATTTATACTGGTAAATTCAAGATCAGTTATTCACAAAAATATATACTGATTAACTTTGAATTTGCACGAGTGAAATATTTCAATACTGATGGTAAACAGCATGAAAATACCCACCATGCTTCGTTTGTTGAAATTTCATGTTAACCCCAAACAGTCAATAAATCAAGTATATAAAATGTTGATCAACCCTTCGTCCTTGACCCCTAAGACCCACTGTCCTGAGCACCCTTTAGAAGTAATTTGACAAAGACCACGCTGATGAAGATATAAAGGATGGAAGCCTATAGGCATATCACCGTTAGGACCAGGCTCCAGTTCATTCTAGCAGCCGAACATAGGCCTATGCAGATGCCATAGCCCACAAACCCTTGGAATGACCTAAAACTGTGACACTCTAACACAAGTGAACAGCGTGTTTGCATTGAGTAAACCACCACAGGACTAGCATTCCCAGCAGCAGTTTGGAATAAATTAAACGTACGCCAAGGTAGACGTAGAGGTTTGATTAGGGACTACGGAGTACAGGTCTACGCCAGCCTCTGCCTCTGTCTAGAGTGAAGGATGATGGGGGTGAGAGTCCAGAGCTAGGGCTGAAGACACACCGATGAGTGGAGTCGGACCATGGCGTATCCACTCGGTCGCTTCCCTTTCTGATTGGACTTCAGCCCCGATGAAGGCTACTGGTTGGCTGCTTCACAAGCGTCTATCCAATCACTGTAGACGTCCACAGGCTCTGACAGATCTTTGGAGAAACAGTTAAGGGCACCCAACTCACACAGCAGAACATGATGGAATGGGATTGATTTTGTATATGACACCACGATTAAGCAAAGGATACAAGTGATTGGTGTCTGGAATTCCTCCAAGCAAACTGTGCATGATATTATCCCTGTGTTTCTGCTTCGCTCCCTGCAATGGTAAGGATACAATTTAAGTGTAAACTGAGCTCCCATAAAATATTGATTCCAAAAATGACTTTACGATAGATGTTTTTGTGCTGTTGCTACATACATTTTTACATCACATGACTTTTCGTGATTGCAGAATGGGCACGTGAACTGGGAGTCTAGATCTCCTGTCAACTTCTTCTTGGGGGGGGGCTTTCTCTTGGACTTGCGGCGACCCATTTCAGTCACGTGAAGCAAATTCTGGGATTTACAGGATACAGCAAAGGAAAAAGTATGCATGACATAACCTGAATAATAAACAACATAATGCGAACTAGCATACTGTATAGCTACAGTGTAAAATGGTTGGAATTAGCAGTGCAGCCTGCACGAACATTATTGATAGAATGCCATGATGTTCATTCGCTAGCTAGCAAGTTGGCTAAAAACGTGCTAAACTAGCTAACGTTAGCTACACAGGCTAACGTAGTTTAAGTCAATCCAGCCAACCGGTTGTCCACAGGTTACTTTTTCGAAGAAGCTTTATCAAGTCAACAGAATGACGCTAAAAAACATTATATTGATGGATAGATTATGAACCACGATCAACTGCATATAAACATTTTAGAGTGCCTATATCATTGATATTTGTTTACCTTTCACTAGAAGATACACGTTTCGGCTTTAGTAAAGGAGGAAGTCTCACTCACTTTGCAACAAGAACGGAAGTTGACGGATCCCTGCGTTTAATTGGTTTAAAAAGCTCTGTCATTGTGATTGACAGTTCTGAAATACCGCCCACAGAGTGCTTGTCCACGAGGTGGTCTCCAGATAGACGATTTATGACTTGTTTTTAAATGTGTCCATAGGCATGCTATGAACAAAAGCGATGTTTCATATCAAACACCAGTGTGTTCCCATAAAAAAAGAAACATACTGAATACAAATGTTATATTTCGACTAATGTAGACGCACGTGCGACTACCTCCTGTCTGGGATGAATGGCCGATGATGATGATGATGATGAACAAGCATGAGTTGATTGTTTACGTGCACCGTGCGCAGTCTGCAAGAACATTTGGAAAGAATGGTAGGTATTAAGCTAGCAAGCTACTTTTACCAATAAGTATGTGCTTGTAAATGTTGCTCGACAAAGTTGCCATAATATCAGTGAGCGAAGTTGATGACAAAAACTGGTTGCTGCTCTTTCGAAGTTGGCGATAAGTCCACATTAGTTTACATAAACTAGCTAGCGTTAGCTAGTTATCTAATTAACAGCTAGAAGGTTAGTCCAGACAGAAACCTAGCAGGAGTTACCTGCCAATATAGCCCTGGAGCCTATTCCAACCCTTTTCTTAGTTTAAAGAAAAAAGCATAAAGAAAATAACACTTTTCTAAACAAAAAAAATTATGTCAAACGAACCTCAAACTACCCACTGCCAAATGATTACGATAACTCACCCTGGTCTCTTCCGCCTCCCCAGTCAGTGGTACGGGCGGTCAAGATGGTGGGACTTGGGGCTATTGTCTTCACCCTGAGTGTGGAGTGGCTAGGCTGGTTCCTCCGTTGGCTCAAGCACTGGCGTGGCTCCCAGGGGCCCCTGAAAGAGGTGATCTTCTTTCCTTCAGAGATGGCCTGTGTGGAGCATCTCTTCACACCCTCCATGTTGTAAGAATTCTACCACAAATCCAAATGTGCCTGAAATAATGACTATTTACTTTCTGTGAGAATGACACACATTTCACAGATCTTCTGATTTCATGCCTTTCTTTCGTCCCGCGATATCTTACAATCTGTCTCCCGTGCTTCTCTCGTTTTGTCTCATCTCTCTCCCTCCAGCCCCTGCACCTGTCCGCTCGCCCATGGCATGGAGACCTCCCTCTCTCGCCTCCTCCGCCACGTCCTGTCTGCCACCACGACCCTGGACCTGTGTGTGTTTGCCTTCTCTAACCAGGAGCTCAGCCGTGCGGTATTAACCCTGCACCGCAGGGGCCTGGCCATCCGCGTCCTCACCGACAAGGACTACACACTCATCACTGGCTCCCAGATAGGTGTCCTCCGCAGAGCAGGTACAGGGACATGCCGTGTAGATGTCTCTTATGAAATAAGCGCTGAAGCCTGGGAAATGCAGTTTTAAGTGAAAGGATAATCATATTACTAAGTTGGAACGTACAGGGCTTCCGTTGTGGTACCACTATGCCCGGTTGGAATGTACTCGTTCCCGTAAGACTCACAGAAAGAATCTCTGGACTTGTTTCTACAGATAAATCTTTTTATTTATTTGTATTCCTTTCTATTACATCAACATGATCTCACCACAAACATGATCTGTTTCCAACCTCTGCAAAGGGGATGACATGGCATCCCTGCTCCCAATACAGGAAACGATGACACTCGTCTTACTCATCCTCCAGATCTGTTTATCCTGTCAGTAGCACAAACACAGGGGCTGTGTCTACTACCGCGCACTTAACGAAGTACACTGCAATGTAGTGCACTGCAATGTAGTGCACTTACATTTGCAGTGCACTCAGTTGCTGAGTAGCGCTGTCTAAACTGGAACACTTTACTTACCCACTTAGCGGGAAGTGACGCACGCAAATCTGCTCGCGACACCCGAGAAACTAAACCCGCGAAACAAACCCGCTTGTATTTCTGTCACTGGACTCCTCCTCTTCCGCTATGTAGCCAAGATGGCGCCTGTTTAGGGCGAGTAGTGTCCATCGTTGGACACTTCATTTTTGGACCGTTTGCAGTGCATCATCCGGGTACTTTCAGTGCACTGAATTATTTTGGTTTTTCAGCGTAAGCGCCCTAAGCACTGAAAGTAAGTGCTCGAAGTGCACAAGTGCGCGGTAGTAAACACAGCCAGGGACTCACTTAGGCTCACCTGTGGCCCTGGTGATAAATAGGTAGTTGATTAGAACTGCCTGGAATTCCACACGCTCCGAGGATGAGTCAGAGATTAGGCGGATGATTAGAGCCGCTCGGCTCACCGGCGGACACCGCGGATGAGTCAGAAGAACGCTCTGCCGTTAGAACTTTCGACTGGCAAACTCGGGAGGGTTCTCTCTCTTTCCCTATGTGTCTCTCTCTTTCTCTCTTCTTCCCTCTCTTTTCCCCTCTTTCCCTCTCTTTCCCTCTCTCTCTTTCCCTCTCTGTCTCTCTCTTTCCCTCTCTCTCTGTCTCTCTCTTTCCCTCTCCGTCTCTCTCTCTCATCAGTAACAGTCTCTCAAATTCTTGCCACTTTTAATGACCTATTTTACTAAATCCACGCCATCTCTACCACATTAGTCACACAATCATAAACGCGTCCCTCTGTCTCTCTGACTTCCTTCCAGGCGTCTGCGTGCGGTGTGACTCTGGTTCCGTGCACATGCACCACAAGTTTGCGTTGGTGAACGGCCTGCGTCTGATCACGGGCTCCCTCAACTGGACCCTCACGGCCATCCAGAGCAACAAGGAGAACCTCCTGGTGACAGAGGAGCCCGACCTGGTCCGACCCTATCTCCGAGAGTTTGAGAGGCTGTGGGACGCCAACGACCCGGCCCACCGCCACCCGGCCTCCATCTCGGAGAAACCGTCTAGCTTGTTTGTCTAGGTTAAAATGTCTGACTCATCTGGAGCCTTCATATTCAGGCTAGTCATACAGTAGGAAATTGATTGTTGTTTTTGTACTCTGGTTCTATAGTAATTTAGTAATGGATTTTGTTCGAATGTTTTTCAAGGGGTAATGATGTTGACGTAGGATACTTTGTACATTTTATTTGCCAGGTTGTTTATCTTATGTACGTTTTAGATTGTGTTGGTTATTTTTCTGTTGTGGCGCTAAGAACTAAGTAAGTCTTAACGAAACCAGAATTGTGTTGAAATTCATTTTAAATCAGTCAATGTTTAAAAAAAATGCAAACCTCAGACGACTGCAATATGTGTTTGCAGGGATTGAGATGATTTGTAGTGGTTTACGCCACACAATTCTCCAATAAACTCCCCACTTTCATCCACTCAGCTGCAATTTGGCAGGCCTTCTGCAATTCAATGCCCAAGGGCAATACACCCCTTTGCTCGTACATGATTTACACAGGTGGCCTGCCAAGCCCTTTTGCTCAGTATTGGGAAAGGTTGCCTTGTTCGTTTTTTGCTAAGTATCTCGTTTTGGAGACTATTGAAATGCGGAAGGGGGGACTTTCTAAATGGACATTCAGAAGTGATTAATCAAGAATGTTTTAAATATCTGTTTCTCAGATGTGCTCCATTTTGAAATGGAAATTGATGTTATGTCTAAGTTTGAAACAGTTTGGGAAATAAATTATTGAGATTAGAAGTGCATCTTCTGTATGCATGGGCTATAGCAGTTGTATGCCAAATAAGGAATAGACTTGTTGACTGAGCGAAACCCCTCAAGAAAAAACTAAACAGTGCGTTTAGAATTAGGCAAGTCAGTGTTAGGATTCATTCGGAGTGCTTAACACAATTTTGAAAGTTTACCTCTTTTTTTTTACTATCAACTGAGTGTGAACCTAGTTGCTGCCCGTGCTGGATAGGCTACACATCACTAGGAAAACTTCCGCTGCCAGCTGTTCCAACGGAGAGGCGAGTGGGAGATCCGTGAGTAGCGCTGTAAAAAGCCTTAAGAGAACCCGAGGATATTCAGGAAATAAGAAAACGACTGAAGGATACATCAATACACGAGGTAAAGCTTGGGAAATATACACTACAGCGTCATCAAGAAACGAAAAGAAATGTATATGCTTTACTATAGCAAAAGTCGTTAACTCGACAGGTGGAGAGAATAACGAATCGACTGGCCATATGGCAGCCGTGAACTAATGCATAGACGTTAGTAGGCTACTATAACACTAAAGATGTTAATCAGTAGGCTATTTTTTCACAAATGCAAATATTATTGAGCCTATGTAAGACAGACATGTATTTGAATGTGAGACAGTGTGGTGTTTGCGTGCAAACAGCCTATATGCTACACCATTATATTCAACCGTTTTATTTAAAAACTAGGTTTTTGTGAATGTTTTAATTCTCACTGTCAAGAGTAGACCAAGCAGTATTTGCTTCTAATAGTAGCCTATTATGGTAATAGATCTACAGGTCTTAGAAATGGGGTTTCCTTCATGACAATTTTCTTAAGTCACCTACAACTGACACACCTTAAACATCACCACTGTCAGCTTCAGTTTATCTTGGTCAAGTTTTAAGAGTTAGTTGCACAAATTACGTTTAAGATATGCTTAGACGACTGGCTTAAAACTGCATTTCAAATACTTTCAGATATCTTCTAGAGGTGGAAACATCCATTTAGGAACAGTAAGTTACTTCTATGAGCTCATGTCAGGTAAACTCTTTAATGGTGTACAAACGTCCTGGGTTTTATGTCTAACATAATTAAATTTGGCACATGAAAGTTATTGTTCTGCTGCAGGATAGACTTTGCTTGCTAGGCTATTGTTGGTGCAGGACAGACTAGAGTGACACACTGGACATAATGGTGATGTTGGCAGCCACAGTAGGTTTGAAATGAGCGTAGTGAGCACGACAGAGGGAGAAGAGAGGGGGAGAGAAGACAGAGGGAGAAGAGAGAGAGAGAGCAGAAAGAGAGAAGAGAGGGAGAAGAGAGAGAGAGAGAGAGAGAGAGAGAGCGAGAGAGAGAGAGAGGCGAGAGAGAGAGGAGAAAGAGAGAAAGAAAGAGGGAGCAAGCGAGAGGGGGAGAGGAATAAAGAGTGCGAGAGAGCGAGGAGCGAGATCGATAGAGATAGAGAGCGCTATCGAGCGAGATAGTAGATCGATGCTCGATATCTCTCTAGTCTCAATCTCACTACATCTTTATCCTCTCATCGTTCTCTCTCCCTCCATCTTTTTCCTCCCTCTTTTTCCTCCCTCTGTCTCTCTCTTATGTATGTTTTGCTGAGGTAGTGCTGGCAGCCCAGTGCCTCTTTATGGCCTTGGCGGGTTTGTGCTGAGCTGGTCTCCAGGGAAACCGCTGTAATCAGGGGAAGAGCTCTGTTCAGCGTCCCTGATGTGGTTCGTCTGGGCCAGCGGCGAGAGAAAGGGATGGAGGGAGGGACGAGCAATGAAAAGAGGAGAGGGAGAACGTACAGTGCATGCTTTGATTCATGGTGCAGCTAACCGCCAGAGGAGAGATAGATGGAGGAGAGAGGGGGGACACAGAAGAGATGGAGGGATAAAAGAGGGAGAAAATGGACTGGCTTTAATTTGTGGTGCAGGACCCAGTAGAGAGATGGATGGGGAGGGAGAGGGACAGAGGGACGTATGGAGAGTAGGGTGAAGATTTGACATCGTTCAAAAATTCAGTGGGCAACATGAGAGGCTCATGTATAAGTTCCTGAATAGAAATGACACATTAGTATGTATTATTATTGTTACAACGTATTATATGATGTTACTTTATGCTCATACCTAATGTTCTATAAACGGGACATAGCAGTGTACAAACCCTTGCTTGTTGGTTCCTGCCTACATCACCCTCTCTGTCATGTTCCCTCTAGATGGCGCTAGCAAGCGAACCAGTTCAGCAGAACCAGGCCCAGAAGGATGCGGCCGACCAGAACTTTGACTACATGTTCAAGCTGCTGATCATCGGGAACAGCAGTGTGGGCAAGACCAGCTTCCTGTTCCGCTACGCCGACGACTCGTTCACCTCCGCCTTCGTCAGCACCGTGGGCATCGACTTCAAGGTCAAGACCGTGTACCGCAACAACAAGAGGGTCAAGCTGCAGATTTGGGTGAGGGGAAGGTGTGTGTGTGTGTGTGTGTGTTCGTGCCTACTGCAGGGGTCTACAACCCTGTGTCGGGAGAGTCACCTTCTCGTAGGTTTTTGCTTCAAACTCAGTTGTGACCAGGGAGACCCCTCACTTGGAGACCTCTGGGTAAAAGCAACGCATGTGTGTGCATGAAGAACAGGCTAAATGTTGTTCCTATGAGAGTGTTTCTCTCTGTGTTCCCACCCCGTGTGAAGTGCAACATATCATACCGGATATGTGATGTCAGAGAGAGAGAGAGAGAGAGGAAGGAGAGGAAACTGAGTAGATAACAAGAACCTTCCAAAAACAAAATCTCAGACTCATGCTTTGAGTAAAAAGGGATGTCGGCGAACTGAAAATAATCGTGCTTCAAAGTGCCTTCCCAGTTCGTCTCGATGGCACTCTTCAAACCCACTTTGTTCAACAGAGAATGGAAACTTTGCCACAGAGTTCCGGGGCCTGAACCTGTCGGTAACTGTGGCTGAAATTCGCCTCGCGCCGAATAAAACTCACCATAGGATATCGTCGCTCTGTAGCCGGGCCTTCTGAAACTTCTGAAAGATGCACGACTCGTGCTTTTCTGTCGTAATGTGCTTACCGTGCAGTCTCACACGGCAGACGGATTTATGACTGTCTGTCAGATAGGATTCAATTACAGTAGCGTTAGCCTCACGCACGCCCTGGAACGCTGCCTCTCTCTCTCTCCTATCTTTATGACAGGCCATACCATATTTATTAACATCGACAGCAGAAGCTGTCGCCTCGCATCAATCTAATAAACGTCCCTTCCGTTTTTTTTCCAGCGTATTCCATTAATTAAG
Organism: Mallotus villosus; assembly: GCA_903064625.1. Taxonomy (NCBI): domain Eukaryota; kingdom Metazoa; phylum Chordata; class Actinopteri; order Osmeriformes; family Salangidae; genus Mallotus; species Mallotus villosus. Next base: position 26,060 of record CAEFZP010001217.1, on the reverse strand, counting down.
TCTAAGTCTATTCGAATTAAATGAAGTTAACTACGGGCTTCTCCGTCTGTAGTAGTACTAGAGCACAAACCGTTTTTTGCTTTAGATGGTGGACTCATTTGAGATGATGCCCTTAGAACACCATCGAACAGGTCACATGGTCAGGATACATTAGTTGGTGGCACGGTCGGGATAAAGGAAGACCACGTTGTCAGGGAGGATGCCGGGTTGCAAGGCTCGGTTGTAGTTTTAGGCTGAGCTGAGTCATCACCAGCAGCGGGGGCCTCGTGTGTGTCTTCCTGGCAGCCATCGTCCTACATCCTGGTGTACTTACCGGGTGTGGGGACATCAATCACAGGAGGAGGGCGTGAAACCACGGAAACCATCGCTACAGCCGAAGGCAGAAGGGAAGAGAGAGACAGGGAGATCCCTGTGACCGGCGGGACGGACACGGTTAATGATTCACTGCTTCTCTTGCTTGAGAGAGCAGGCTCAACGGTGCACACCTTACTGACCCTGCGCGGTGTTTCGTGAAGGAGATTTTTAAGACCGTATGTTGTGGCTGACCTCGCTGTATCGTGAAATGAATCTCCTCAATATAAAGGCCTACTGGGTCTTTACGGTAATTTTGTTGGGAATAACGCGTGTGACATGTGCTTTTTGGCGAGTTCATCGCGAGGCGCGTTAATGAGCCGTTCTTGTGGCCAGTCACTCGTCCTTCCCCGGGAGTTGGGCTACTTAGTATTTTTCCCTCGTTCACTTGTGTGCCGTCTTAAGTGGGGGGAATGGGACTCGCACACAGGTGCCACGGCTATCGCTAACGCTCTCCCCCCTGGCGTCTCCATGGCGACAGGACACGGCGGGTCAGGAGAGGTATCGGACCATCACCACGGCGTACTACCGAGGCGCCATGGGCTTCCTGCTCATGTATGACATCACCAGCCAGGAGTCCTTCTACGCCGTGCAGGACTGGTGGGTGGCACCACACTGTTCCTCGCTAAGTTTGACCTAGCAGGCACACTGTAGTGTGCGAACAGATGCTGAAATTTGATTTTTCATTCTGAATATATGTTATAGACACATACATTCCCTACATGCCTGTTGTGCTAAGACTTAAGAGGTTGGCAATTATAGGCTAAAAAGCTCTATAGCTGAGGGGGGAACAGTTAGCGACGTTTACGCTAACGATCAAGCTGAGTTGTGGTGTGCGTTTCCCAGGGCGACCCAGATCAAGACGTACTCGTGGGACAACGCCCAGGTGGTCCTGGTGGGGAACAAATGTGACCTGGAGGACGACCGACTGGTCCCCACGGAGGACGGGCAGAGGCTGGCGGGGGATCTAGGTTACTCACACACACGCTCACACACTCACACACACTCACACACACACACACACACACACACACTCACACACTCACACACACACACACACACACACACACACGTACCCGAGACCACACATGCAATTACGTTTTTTAAGAAGCACACATCCACTTTGGGTGTACATGCAACACACACAATGACACAGAACTGCACACATGCTATTTAAAAACAACCTCACAGACACCTAGAACACATGCACTTGTATACTGTAAACCACTTGTTGTTTTAAGAGGCTAATTGCTCTCTCTTTCTCTCTTTCTCTCTCCCTCTCCCTCTCTCTCTTTCTTTCTTTCTTCTCTCTCTCTCTCTCTTTGTCTCTTTGCTCTCTCTCTATCTCTCTCTCCCTCTCTCTCTCTTTCTCTCTTTGTCTCTTTGTCTCTCTCTCCCTCTCACTCTCTCCCCCATGTAGGTTTCCAGTTCTTCGAGACCAGTGCCAAAGACAACATCAACGTGAAGCAGGTGTTTGATCGCCTGGTAGACGTCATCTGTGACAAGATGAACGAGAGCGTGAACGGAGACGCCAGCCCCGTGGCCAATCACAAGACCCCTAGCCTACAGGACACGCCCCCGGAAAGCCAGGGCGGCTGCTCCTGCTGATAACGCCTTAAACTCACAGAACACATTCACACACACACACATGCCCGCACACACACACACACACACACACAAATACACACCTATTCTTTTACATGTACTGTATGCACTCCCACAGGCCCACACAGCAATTGCCCAAAATATTTGCATTGTGAATGTATGTTAAATTATTGCTACTACCATTCATGCTCCCCTGGTACCAACAGTCACCACTACACACTATACACATTTACATTACATTTACATTTAGTCATTTAGCAGACGCCCTAATCCAGAGCAAATTACAGTAAGTATAGGGACATTCCCTGAGGCAAGTAGGGTGAAGTGCCTTGCCCAAAAATGTCATTTGCATGGCCGGGAATCAAACCGGCAATCTCCTGAATACTAGCCGATTCCCTAACCGCTCAGCCACCTGACTCCCACACATGTTGTGTGTTGTTCTAGAAATACAATAGACTGAACCAGTTCACGGTGCCAATCTGCCCTATAAGTACAGGGATAGTTAGTAGATCTTGGTGACTGGAACGAGCTGGCTCAGTGCATAGATACACATACATAGAACAAACACACACATGTACACCTCTGTCCCGTCGGCCCGTTGACTCTTTTGCACTCCTCTAGTCTTCTCTGCTTGGAAGTTTAACGTACAAATACACACTGGTAGCATAAAGGGAGGCTGAAGTCTAGGCTATCCATAACCCAAACAAGACCATCCCGCTCTATATCACTGCTTTACCTGTTTGGCCTTTTGAATGTTTGCAGGCTAATTCTGGTATGATAAGAGATACTTTGACGCCCCCATGTGGAAGGATGGCACTCCAGCAGTTATTGGTCCACAGTCTATATACATAATAACCTGTTCGACGTGTTTTGAGACTTGTCTGGCCGGGCTACACCGAGTCAGTGTAGTCAGGCTGACATTGTGTGAATGACGGAGGATTTCAGATCAAGTTGCGCCTGACTGACTCAACGTGCCACTGTTACTCAGGCCTGCAGTGTGATGCCCAGCCGCGATGATGAGCCTTCTGAAACATCTATATTTTCTTAATCACTGTTTGGCCACGCTGGGTCTGTTTGAGCAACTGTAATGGCTTTGTATCAGGATCTGGCCTCATAAGTAAAGCCAGTTTGGCCCATCAGTCTGAGAGTTCTGGTCTCAATAAGCTTTCCTTTGTCATCTGTGAATGTTTTCTCTGACTTCCTGAAACGAATGAAATAAAACGTGACGTAAACTGAATGCATAGGCTACGCAAGTATTTTTTTTTCAATGCTCTGATTTGCATTTGTTATTCGAAATTTGAATAACTGTCAATTTGTCCAATCTTCAAAAAGTGTAGGCCTACACCGCTGCCTGTTTTGGTTTCCTAACTTTAAGTAAAGTTTGTCCTCTGGTAGCAAAGCGGGAATACTAACATCACAACTCATAAATGTCTGGCTTCGTTGTGACTTCGTCACGGCAACATGTATTGGTTTACTGGCATAATAATGTATTTCTCCAGAAGTACTTTTGAGTGACATTGACAATGTTGATGCTGGTAATCTTTATTGTACTGAAGGCCAAGTGTCTCGAAAACATTTCCTTGTCTACCATAGTTTTCCGTTATGAAACAGTAAACATAAACATTTACAACTTATGGGCATCATTTATAACTCATAAACGCGGTATGAACGCCTACTTCCTCAATGATGCCAAGGTTACTCCTAAGGCTTCTGTCTCACTTTTCTTCCTGGACTTCACACAAATGATTTACTGTAAGAGGTTGTTTTAATGTTACTATAATTTTTTCTTTTTAGATTGATCCAACTACAAAGTAGTATTTTTTCTGGTGTGACAAACTAAGCTACTCTAGACTATCAAATACATGTATGACAGTCTGTTACTATTTGAAACATTGGTTATCCAAATGAAGTCAAATTAAGGACAGGACTTGTTCATTGTTTCAGCGGCTTGGTGTTTGAGCTGCCTGTATGGACTATGCACTTCAGGAAGTACTTTTAAATCATCCTGCTCCTCCCTTGTGTGTGTGTGTGGTGGTGTGGTGTGTGTGTGTGTGTGTGTGTGTGTGTGTGTGTGTGTGTGTGACGCTGAGGATAAAGGGGACATGTGTGATGCCTCTGTGAGCAGACACTCCATTGAGCAGACCTCCACATACACCACCAACTCAACACAGGTAAGAACCTCCAGCTGTTTACGTTGATCACCTGGTTATCACGGTAATGTCAAATTTAAGAACAATGCAAAGCAATATTTGAATACGACAAATTATACGAAATAAAAAAGAAATACACATTCTGTATATTATCCCAAGGGATTCATAATTCCTCCGTAAATGAATAATTTGCTCAGAAACCTGATTGTGAGTGGTAAGGGTGCAGTTCAGTGGCTGAAACATTTGACTACCAGGTAACAGGTTGCTGGTTCAAATGACCCCCATGTCACTTTGGTTGAAAGCACCTGCTTACATTACATATCATGTTTGGACATGATTTGCAGGTTTTTTGTGTTGACAGCTAGGGATAGTTTTGAAGCGCAGTTTTGGTAACACTGAACATAGGTACATTCCGATTTTAAATGTTACAAAAGGTTATTCAGCAATATTGACACAATTCAGATATACATTTTTAAATTGATAGGTGTCAAACATTGACCTAAAAACATGGTTCTCATTAGAGATAAGTTATGTTTATTGTTGAAATTAGAGTATCTTTGTTTGGTTGATTACTTTAATTTTTTTCACACACGTAAATTAATAATTATGAACAATATCATTAAAGATGTTTATTCCTGAAAGCTAAACCTGACCTGATAAACAAAATCCAGTCAGGTGATGTGACTATGTCTTCCTGTCATCTGTTTTTTATTGAAACATTTTCATGGTCCTTTGTGAACCAGGAAACAGAGCACCCTAAAGATTGTGACTTCCACAGAATCATAAAACATAAGCTTGGCACACAGACTCAGACTCTTACTTTGCAACTGAGCTATACTGGTGCAAAGTCAATTCTGTTGTGTGTGTATGTGTTTGTGTGTCTCTCTGTGTCTGTGTGGAGAGAGAAAGATAAGAGTGAGTGAGTGAGTGAGTGAGAGAGAGAGAGAGAGAGAGAGAGAGAGAGAGAGAGGAGAGAGAGAGAGAGAGAGAAAGAGAGAGAGTGTGTTTAATGGAGTCTTTGCTATAATGTTACCCTAATTACTGCTAGGCTAAGATAAGAGACCTTGACTGAACCTGAAGATGACATCCCTCAGTCTATTACATGACAATTTAAAGGCATTAAGACAAAACTCCTCTGAACTTGAGGATCATCAATGTACACACAAATGAACCAACTCCGCTAAAAACCCAAGATAAAATGGATAAGAACTGATTCTGTTGAAGTTGGTAGAAACAAGCTGTTCAAAATGGAGTCTCCCATCTTCACAGGCCATTTCAACAGAAACTAAGAATCAATACAACTATGTTTGGACAGCTCCAAACTTAGCCCTCGTTAACATTTTGCTCACTCTGGTTAATATTTAACTCAAAGGAAGACCTTAAAAGCCTGTGTGTGTGAACACACCTGGTACTAGTCATCTGTGTCTCTCAAGAACAGAGTATGAAGAAATGAAATCGATTTAAATCAATCAACAACATCTTGAATCAATTACATCTGGAATCAATTACATTACATCCAGGTTCTGACACATCTCTACCAATTGTCCATTTGCTATTTTCAGCAGTGATACCACACAGCAGCCAAGATGTGTTGCAAAGGCTTTCTCAAAGTGATGATGTTCGTCTTCAATTTCTGCATCTTCGTAAGTAAAAACATCTTCTTTGTTCCCTTATCCTGTCCATTTCTTCCTTCTGGAACCTACTAATCAAACACAAGGTAAAAGCCTTTTGTCCTGAAAACAGTTGTAAGAAGTTTGAAGTGCTCACTGAAAGAAGAGCCTAGATTATCTGTGAAATTGGAAGGACAGATCAGTTTGGACTCATATAGTCATTGCTTGGTTGAAGTCATTTAGTGTATAGTCCACACAACTCACCACTTGAACTCCAAAGTTAGTGCTAATGACCTCATACATATGTCATTCAGGTATACATAAGAGTGTTTAGTTGGTTAAGAACTCCAAGATAAGAGACTACTGGTAAAACAAATTTCATACAAATTGCATCACACACCCCACAAACCTTCATGGTTATCAATTGATCATTCTTAAGCGGTGTATTTTACCTGTCTATCTGCATTTGAGTAGATGAATGACCTATTATGTCAGTAACTATTTTGGAGGAGAGTTGAGCAAAACATACAATGGTTTTGTTTTTGAAGGTTCAGGCAGAAGTGTAAAAAAAACATTTGGTGTCAAATGTTTGATACCCTGCATGTGAGATGCATTCTTTTAACGATTTTAACTATACAAGTACTGTACAATATTACTCTACTATACCTACATATAGCCAAAAAACTTGATTAATGATCTGCAAATCAATAGGAAATCAAAAAAGGTACATTTACGTTCAAAGGTACCTTTACGCACTCCCCGTATCTAAACCTATGTCCCCCCTCCTCCACTCTTTCCTCTTTCCCTGCCCTGATGTCTCCTCTGCCTGACTTAGGCTGCGGGTGCTACCATTTTGGGCGTGGGGGTGTGGGTGAAAGTGGACAGCGGCTCTCTACTGGGTGTCCTGAGCGACATCAAGGACGCTCCATCCGAGCTACAGCAACTGGCTAACGTGGGCTACCTGCTTATCGCTATCGGTGCCGTCTTAGTGGTCATGGGATTCCTAGGTTGCTGCGGCGCCATCAGGGAGAGCAGGTGTATGCTGCTCATGGTGAGTTGACATTTGACCTTTGACCTTTGGTAGGTTTAATGCAGACGGACAATCTGTGTACTAACTGACTTTTGAGGCCTTTGGACAATTGTGTTGCCCTCTGCTTACTTTTCCTCAGTTCTTCATCATCGTGCTGATCATTTTCATCGCGGAGGTGGCTGGAGCTGTGATCGTCCTGGTTTTCCAGCCTCTGGTATGTGAAGAAAGGGGGGTCAGTGGGGGTTAGGGTTAGCAACAATAATGTTTTATGTAACTGGCCTCTCGAACAGTACAACTTCCCCCACCCCCAGTTGAAATGTTCTTGAACCTTGAAGCACACACGTATATTTCTGCTGAAGAGTATTTGCTTATCATCTTCTGCTCTCTGTGCTCCAGTTCCAGAATCTTCTAGATGAACTGAGCAGCAAAGTTATAGGCAGCATTAGAGATGACTACGGAAAGGAGGAAAGCGTGACTGCCCTGTGGAACAGCACAATGACAGAGGTACATACCCACACATACCCACACAGCTGGTACACTAACCTCCAATATCCTAACATTGTATCGTTATTTACTTTTTTGGGTAGTTTGTACATTGAAGTTAACCACTCAGTAGAGTCTGATGTAACTTTACATGTAACGTTTTGAGTGTGTAATACCGATGTGTGCGTCTGTGCTTCCCTTGCAGCTGAAGTGTTGTGGATACCGCAATTACACTGACTTTGATGGATCTCCTTTCCTCAGCAGTAACGCAAACATCTATCCAGAAACATGTTGCAATTCAACAATAAGTCTAACATGCGATATTAGAACTGCAGCCATGTCGGTAAATAGTGTGTGTGTGTGTGTGTTAACGTGTGTACGGGAGTACAGATACTACGTCTGTCTAAGTGTGTGTGTGTGTGTGTCTGGTTGCGTAGTGTCTTTCGGTGTCTTAAAAGGCTCTTGTCTTTCAGAAAATTGACGGCTGCTTTGAGAAGCTGGTGGATCTGATCGAGAATAACGCTGTTGTCCTCGGAGGCGTGGCACTGGGCATCGCTGCTCTGGAGGTAGAGAACACGTTTCTTCACTGGAGTTATTCACAAGGACAAAACAAAACACATTCATATAACCTTGTACTAAATATAGTAGATGATAACGTTGTTTTAAGTCTCACAGGACAATAATTCTTCATTGAGTTATTGGTGTGAGTGACATTTGCCTTTTGTTGTTTCAGATTGCTGCCATGGTGGTATCGATGGTCTTGTATAAGGATATTGGAAATAATAAATAAACACATTTCCTGGTTCCTGGTTTCCTGGTTCCTGGCCTTGCACCTATTTTCTCATTCATAACTCATTGATAAATTCTACTTTCAGGATATATAAATGACATGTTAGGCTATATACTGGAGATACATCTATGTCATTGTTTTCTACCACTACCAGAGCACATTGCAGTTGAGCACAGTTTGGTTTTTATTTATTCTGGAGTAGCCTACAAGTCTTTTATTTAGACTAGTCCTACTTGTTCTCATTCTTTTCTTTGTACAAGCTGAAAACTTAACTTAAGTGTGATGATGTTTTGTGTTTAAACATATAAAAATGTGCATAATTCTACACTCCTGTGAAATGTTCAAGGTTTTCTTATCGCTTCAATGTTTTTCAATTAATGTATTTTTAAAAAAAATTAAAAATGATGCTTAACGAATAAAAATCGTCACAACCTTGATTGACTTGATTTCAGCCAACAGGAAACTATTTACTATAGACAAGAATCATTATTTTTCGGGGGAAGCATTGGTTAAGTTTACCTGGGGATATTTTGAAATGACATTCAACATGTATAAACTAAAAGGTAAAATTGTTCTTTATTAATCTAATATATCTAAAATACTGCTCGTTAAACATTCTATAGCGGTTTATATTTGTACATTTCAATGCAACATTGTCAACACACAGACAAGACATAGGTCATCACAGAGCCATAGATTTTCTCTGGGTCATCAGCATCTAACGTTAAAACAATGTTTATGATGCTTTGATGACCCGGAACCTGCGTTGCCCTGGGAAACGAGACATTAAATTGCACGAGCAATTAAATTCCTCAAACAGGATTTGTTTGCCGGTACCTGGCTAGAAAAGTGTACTATACATTTAGTTAGCCTAGGTAACATTTACTGCCGGTTGTTAACAAGGTAATTTGAATGGGAGACATTTTGTATTTACCCATACTGTTATTTTTGTTTCTGGTCAGTACTGTAGCTAACAATAACATACTGTAATACTGTGAGAGCTAGTGCTAGCTAACGGTCTACGAACTTAACCGACCTGGCGTAGCTACTGTAGCTGGCATATTACCCGCAAAAAGTGAATATTGTTAGCTTCAGTGAGGATTGGTATACCAACTGACAGCAAAAACGTTATTAACTACTTGAACTTTTGCCATGAAATACTGAGTGCCTCGTTTGATAAGCTGTAAAGAAAAACAAAAAAAATATGTGTGGTCCCTTATATTGTAGCAAGTTGGAGTGAACCAGGAGGTTCATGCCATTGCTTTTCCACCATGGCCAGACTACATCACACGTATGCCATAATGAGGAACCTGCTGTTACTGCTTAGCAGCATCATAATCGTGAGTTCAAGTAGGCCTACACTTTCCTACAATTCTGCTTATTGACAAGCCACACCAATTACATAACAAACTTAGTGATAGCTAATTAAAGTAATCGGTCTGGGTTCACCTGTATTAGAGCACATAACTTACACTAACCTAGAACGGGTTAGATGTACAATAGGATGTTTTCCGGTAGCTTCTATCTTACTATGCACCCTCCTCCTCCCTCAGCTGAGTGGGTTGGTGCTGTTGGGCATGGGCGTGTGGATCATGTATGGCGCGGCCACCTTCGTCCAGGTCATGGGCTCCTTCTCCGTCCATCTGGTGACCCTTAGCTACATCTGCATAGGGGTCGGGGGGGTGCTGGCTCTGCTGGGCACCGTCGGCTACGTCGGGGCCAAAAAGGAGAACCGTTGTCTCATCTTGCTGGTAAGTGAGATCACCTGACAGTTGAGCTCGCAAACTTGTGCTGAACAAGGTTTTGAAACAGAGACAATAGAAAACCATAGGAAACGAAGACTCGACCACAGCTTTCAAACTGAGATGGATAATGACGTGCACATGCCCCTTTTTGTTTTTCAGTATTTCTCCGTCGTGACAACATTGTTTATAGCTGAGCTCATGGGAACCATCACTGTCTTGTTTTACAAAGACCTAGTAAGCAGTTTATCTATTTATCATTTACATGATTATGACCCACGGCCCACTACATTATTATAAGTAACCTCATCCATTTCTAGGCAGTATAGCCTTGCGGACTAGGATTGGTCGAGATCATGTCTGTTATTTCAGGTGGAGTTTACAATTCGTGAGGCCAGTAAGAAGACTCTCATGACGGCCTACATTGGCCCCGCCTCCACTGACCCCATATCAAGCGCCTGGAACTCAGTGATGATCAAGGTAAGCAGGCCCAAGACAAGTTGGGTCACATCACCTCAGCCCCCAGTAGACCCCATGCGACAACTGTGCCTTTTCAACTACAACAGCTGTATAACTCAAACAACGAAACATAACGACGCAAGTGTCATTTAACAGCACCCGGTCAAGCATCTTTTCTGAGAGTCTGAAATGTCATTTGTGCAGAACAAGTGCTGTGGCTTCGATAACTCCACGGAGGACTTCAAGAACTCTGTGTTCAGCACCAACACTGGCCTGCTGTACCCCAAGGCCTGCTGTGTGAACATGAAGGATCCCACCTGCGACGGCCTCAAGATAGAACAGGGACTACTGCACAACTCGGTACGAACCCAAACATTTAGTCATTTAGCAGACGCTCTTACCCAGAGCAGGTATGCTTTAAACTCAAAGCCCTGTGTACTACATCTGGAAGGTTCCACGATGCATCACTGATAACATTTCACTGAGCTGTCTGAGGCTCGTGACTTAGTCCTGTCTCTCGCTTCCCCAGAGCTGCCTCTCCAAGCTTGTCACCGTGATCAAGGACCAGAGCGTCATCATCGGCTCCACAGCTGCTGTCATCTGTATCTTGGAGGTGAGTGGTATAGACTCTCCCTGTATCATGGAGGTGAATGGTAGACTCCCCGATCATGAGTGAGGGTAGACTCTCCCTGTATCATGGAAGTGAGTGGTATAGACTCTCCCTGTATCATGGAAGTGAGTGTATAGACTCCCCGTATCATGGAGGTGAGTGTATAGACTCTCCCTGTGTCATGGAAGTGAGTGGTATAGACTCTCCCCGTATCATGGAGGTGAGTGTATAGACTCTCCCTGTGTCATGGAAGTGAGTGGTATAGACTCTCCCCGTATCATGGAGGTGAGTGTATAGACTCTCCCTGTATAATGGAAGTGAGTGGTATAGACTCTGACTGTACCATTGAGATGAGTGGTTTACACTCACTGTACCATTGAGATGAGTGGTTTAGACTCACTGTACCATGTATATGAGTGGTTTAGACTCACTGTACCATGGATATGAGTGCTTTAGACTCACTGTACCATGGATATGAGTGCTTTAGACTCACTGTACCATGGATATGAGTGCTTTAGACTCACTGTACCATGGATATGAGTGGTTTAGTGTTCTCTTCCTTTCACCTGATCTACGTTTGTGGTTCAGTTGATTTGTTTATAAGCAGGAATTGGTCAACAAAAACCAGTTTGACAACCTAATTTACTTCACTTTCACAAGAACCATCAGTACACCAAGTACAAAATTACCAATATGGTCCTATGTCGGTGTAGTGTGTCAAATGTGTCTCTGTTGTGTCGTTTTCCAGTTAGTTTCCATGATCGTGTCAGTGGTGTTGTTCGTAAGGCTGGGCAACGTCTACTACTAGAGCAGCACTCCGACCGTCTTCAGACGCCCTCGAGCCGTCACCCCAATAAACGCACCTTGCACAGAAACGTCTCTCTCAAACATATGTGGTCATTAGGAATACTTTTATAGGTCAGTCATGTCCAGGTGGAATATCTACAGGGCAAAGTGGGAGCTGAGTGTTTAAAACAAGAGGGGTTTTGGTTAAGAACATGAACAATTGCAGAAACAACCCCAAAATATATCCGTCTGCCAAAGTGACAACCTGGATGAATATTGTGTTTGAAGGAGTGAATGCTATGTGTCCTGCTTTCATACTACAAACATTGATAGGGTGACCTAGGCTACTGTAGCCCATCAAAACCTGCAGGCAAAATGTCAACTTATCAGACAAAGAGTGCCCTCTTGTGGCCGAGTGTGGTATGGTTCTGAATCGCCACCCGGACACTGCTCTCAATGGAAGCCTCAGGCCTGAGAAACAGCGCATGATGGCTGGTCAGGGGGGGCCTCGCTGAGATCAGTATCTGTAAGCAGAATCATAAAACGACCCCTGGGAACGAGATGAAGGGGTGGCAATGGGAAAGTCAGCGGACCAATTAACACCCAGCCTCCCCCATGAGAACGACCGCCGTGGCAGGCAGCCAGCGAGTGATCAGGCCACGGGTGAGCGAGCACAGGAGAGCCTAATGGCATTACGATAGGGTAATCACAGGAGACCACAGGCTGCCCGTCCAGATGAATGCAGAGCGAGATGGCTGTTTACCCACCGGACGTAAAACCATGATTAGGGGTTAGTGCCTCGATGAGAGGTGAAACTGATTCTCATTGGTTATCAAACCTTTTATTATTGGCTCGATTACACATGTTGCAATGAAGCACAATGTAACCCATGTGGTTGTTCAAAGGTTATATGTTCAACACGTCAACACTCAATTGTTGTACACAGTCCAGCATAGAAACAGTCAAGTTTACTGCACGCTGTATAGGGCTACATACACACATATCATGTCATCATTTGAGTTCTACCACATGATATCCTACAGACTTACACAAAATGTTTGTACTAAACACTAAAACGTTTCCTTTCATGTTTCAAATCTCCCTCTAGTCCTGATACCTAGGTGTGATGCAAGATTTAGGATGGGAATTCTGACACCTTTCATGGTCTTTGAGGTGTCTGGAAGCTGTGGCCTTTAAAAAGGCTTGCATCGACTTCAGTGTTTCACAGCACTGACAGCAAGGTTACCATTTTGGACCTTGAACCACAAAACAAGCTATTGACAAGAATTTTTTTTCGTATATTCGAACTTTTTAAAAGTTTATCCGTAAGATTTATTTAAACTTCGTTTGAGGAAATGAATGCACTTCTGACTTTTGTGTTTTTACCGGCTATGGTTGCTTTGGCTTTTCCGTTTCCCCGCCATGGCTTTCGTCCTTTTGGCAAGAGGACACACGACTTTGAATCATCCGGTAACGGCCCAGACGAACCTACTCGAGGGATTGTAAAAGTGGTCAAACTTGACCCGCATAATTCAGCCCACGCTAGTGTTTTTAGACGTGGACTAGTCCCAAGAACCGTACCGAGTTCGAGGGTGCCCTTCCCGGCCTTCTTGGCCATGGGCCGTCCGGGACCTGCACTCCCCGATAAATTTGCTCTCCCTCCGCTGCCACACCTGCGTCGTGAGAGCCAATCCGGGTTGGATAGGAAGAAGCAACAAGGCTTGGCGATGTGGCAGAAAGCTATGAACAAAGGCGACCATGGTAAAATGTCCATCCCCGTCACCCTAAAGGACGCTGGCAAACAGACCTGCAACGCGGTGCCTTTTACGCATGTAAGACATATAATCATTTTAAAGCTTACCTTGATGTGTGTGTATAAAACAGAAAATGCAAAGTGCTTATACATATTTTTTATGGTAATTTCGTGAAGGTGATTTGCATTGAAATGTGCTAACCTCGGAAATATCTTTCCTAAACAGCGGGTGACAGACGATGGATGCGACTCAGTGACAGTTCACAACAATCTGTGCTTCGGTCAGTGCAGTTCACTCTTCGTCCCGTCAGACGGTGAACTCGTCGGCCTGTCTGGACCAGGACGCCGTCGTGCGCCCTGTTCCCGGTGCGCTCCGTCCAAGGCACGCACTGTCGTGGTGCCACTGCGCTGTGGAGCAGAAGTGCGGGAAAAGCGTGTGATGGTGGTGGAGGAGTGCAAATGCGAGACTGGCCGGGAAGAGGGGAAAGTTGAGGCCTCACTTATGTAACTTATGCTCACTTGCTCCTTTCTGATGAGTAGGCCCAGTAGGCCTGGTCTTCAAATACTATATCAAGTTCGACAACATGTGTATGTTTTGTATGTCTACTTAATGAGTCTGGATAGTTTTGTTCAGAGAAAAACGATTTGGAGGCAAATGCCACCAATGATTATTGACATGTGACCTGGAGTCACGCAGTATTCTGTAAAAGTTTGAGTAATCCACTCTGGATGGTGTAATGTAACATAATGTATCATGTAAACACAATTATAGTGTCGTTTTTGTATACTATTAAAACTTTATTTTAAAGGCTTGGCCCTATACACTCGTTTTCCCCTCCTTTCTGTGATTTCACCATTTGAAACATTTATGGTGACATGCAAGACCTATTGTGAGCATGAAAAACATGTTGTTTTTCATCCACTAATTCTCCACTTCTGGTACATTATCTGATCCCATATTTTATTAAAATCCTTTGTTTGACTGAACTTGTGCAACACACTGCACTTACAGCTAAAAGCACGAAAACTTGTGTGTGTATACGAGAGCTATTGAACAAGGGGTGCTTAAGAGTAAGCAGACATAATTGTTTCAGCATGAATACTGAATTATGTATTAGCCTCCCATTCTCCTACAATCTCCATTCAGAGTGGTGGGAATTCTTACATCCTCATCCACCGATGCACTTGAGTGTGTTTTTCAGCCCGGGCCATATAAACGCATTATTCATTTATTTCTTGGCACCTGGAGCTGGTAAACTGAACTCATCCCATACATCCCCATACATTCCCAGAGGAGCATAAAGAAGGGGCTCTTTACGTCGGGCTTGTTGGCAGCCTGACAAAATGGCCGCTTATGCCGGCCCATTTGCATTCAGTGTTTCGGGCCGTGACGCTATGGGAGCGCGTTGAGCCCCCTCTGGGTTCATTTGCATGTCATTTGCATCTTGTGTTGATGGCTATATCTTAGTGAGATTGATGGAAAAATATTTGCACAGGTCTTAGATAAATAGAATTAGGGGCCTGGTATAATCAGGAGCTATAATGAGGTGAGGGCCCAGGACCCTCGTTTGGTTTCCATATGCGTGAACTGTAGAAGCTACACGCTTTCCTGCAGATCTTTTCTCATCCCTATCACATGTTTTGCACTGCTTGTCATCCCCACGTTTTGCTGATTCGGTTCGATGGTCTCTTCTTTCTCCTTCTCTCTGTCTCTCTGCTATCACAGTTTTTCTTCCAAAATATGCCTTTTATATATCATGCCTTGTATCTAGGGAGACTGGACTGTTGCGGTCACAATGCTGCTACACCTGATGGTATCCAGGCCCTCGCCGTGACCTTAATATGTGTTCGTCCTCGCTGCGAGGCCTCAAGGCCATATATCTGCGTCATTCCATCCACAAGCCCTCTCCCATTCTCTCTCGGTTCTCATTAGAGCGAGAGAGATGGAGAGAGAGCGAGAGAAAGAGAGAGAGAGAGAGAAAGAGAGAGAGAGAGAGAGATTCAGTCAGGGGAGGTGTGAGGAGGGTTTGATTGAACAAACAAGGTGCACTAGAGTGCACCACTTAGCCAGCCAGATGCCACAGGCCTCTTGCTTTGAGGGAGCCCAGCAGAGGACTCCCCCGTCGTTAAGGATGCCACGGTTCCCATGGTAAGGGGGCGGGGCGAGCTTGAAGGAACGACGGGAGGGCTTTTTGGACGTTGGTGCAAAACGCTGCCAAGTTCATTGCGGGGGGTGTTGGGGGGGGGAGCAGATCGCGTCGCGGGTCGCTAAGTGGCCTAGTTAGTACTTAGAGACACACAGTGAGCGGTATGTGCTTTTCTTCAGGGGGCTCTTAGGTAGAGTGGAAAGTAAACAATCGTATATCCAGCAAATGGTCGTTGGGGGAAAAACCACATCATGTACGGTGGAGTCTTTACAGGATCCGACAGAGGTCACTTCATATGACTAGGAAGGTCAGAATATAGATGTTGTGTGTCTGTCCTGTGTGACCTCTCCCTGTAGCTCCCTGTCAGCTCTGTGTGTATGGATTCCTCACACGGGGGGGCCCCAGTGTATCTTTTTGTAGAGGCTTGGAAAACAATAAGGGGTCACACCAAGGTGGTGTGTGTGTGTGTGTGGGGTGGGGTGTTCTGGAAGACCAGCCCAACCCCTGGCCTCTGCTCCTCTACAGCAGTCCAGTCCAGACAAACCCAGTGTGGTGGTACTCAGGACCAGATGGGCACAGCTGGCACCCCCACCCCCCTCCTGGAGAGAGTGCCCGGGGGAAGTGCCAGCCTGCATGGTTCTGTGAGAGGGGGGTGTCAGTAATAGGTATAGCTGAGGGAGTGGTGGGCATGATCCAGAGGCTCATTGACAAGGGGAGTATGACGATCCCTGTCTGTCAGGGAAGATACGTCTCGATGAGGGGTCTGGGGATAGTGCTTCCTGGGCAGTTTACCGCTAAAACCTTCTAGCTTTAATGGCCGTGTTTGGTGTCCAGCTTCAAGCGTTGGAATGTTGTCCGGTGTTTCCTGGCTGCTTCTGCCGGGCCTTTGTCGGATAATCACCCGGCTACGATATCGTCTCCCCCTCAGATCGTCACAAGCAGGGGAAAAAAGGAATCGAATGTGGCGTGTCGACCGGGTGACCTGGCATCGCCGCCGTCTCTTTGGAGAAGACAGGAGTGTGAGTGTGTGTGTGAGTGTGTGTGTTTGGAGGCGGGGTGGAAGGAGTTGTCAGACATCTTCCCCGGGCCCCTCCCCTCCCGGTGTGTGTGAGGATGATAACGATGTCGCCGTGGCAGGTGCAGTGCTGCGTGCGGAGCGGGTGACGTCTCCAGCGTTCCCCTCCCGCTAATGCTTCCAATTAAGGTAATTAAGACCTGGCATGCCGCGGCCCTGGTTTCCCGCCACACCTCCAACCCCCCTTCCTCACCCCCTCCACCTCCCCCCCCCATCCTCTGTTCCACAGCAGGCTTTCGTCGCTACGTGGCGGCGGCAGCCGTTCCTGCGCCACCCTCCTCGCCCCGCCGCCGTTTCCTCTCTCCCTCTCTCTCTCTCTCTCTCTCTCTCGCCCTCTTCTCTCGCTCCTGGGGCAGGAAGACCGGCACCGCGCTCGCTCCACCCGCCCGCGGAAAAACAACCGCTGCCTTCGCAACGGCCGTCAAAGAAAACGTGCGCAAAAAACCCCCCGGAAAAAAACACATGCCGCTTGAAAGCGTGTAAACGGTCCACTTCAGAAGCACTTAAGAGACTCTCAACTCCGCGTGTTGTTGAAAAACGTCAGGAAGGAGCCGTTCAGAGATGGAGGGCGAGGGAGCCAGGGAGGGAAGGAGAGAGTGAGAGAGGGAGGGTTGCCAGCCAGGCCCTAACGATGACAGAGATAATTGTTTTGTTTTGTTAGGGGCCCTTTCCCGCCGCTGAGGGAGTTGGGAAATGACATGCTACTCATGGTTTTTGGATTGAGGAGGCGGGCGGGCGATGGGGTGAAGGAGAAATGGGAGAGAGAGGGGAAGAAGGGGTGAATACGTGTAAGATGGGGGGGGGGTAAGGTATGGAAGAGGATAGAAAGTCTATCAAATATTCATTGCTTCAACTTCAACCTCAGAATACAATTTCCCGCACTACACCAATAATTGAGGTTGTGTGACGGTTTAGCAAACCAAGAACATCTCTTCTCCATTGACCCTCATTTGAGATGTTCTCGGGGTTGCAAAACTCACACCCACAAAACCGGCAAACGATCAAACTATCCCACAAGCTCTCACGGACCGTCCGACCCTGACCACAGCCACACACACACACGAGTCCCCTTTCTCACGATCCATCAGAAGGATTTATTTAACATGTACTAACTCCTTACTTTCCCATGGAGTGGTAGGCTACAGGAGGGTAGAACATGATAGTGGTAACAAACGCCCCACCATGCCAAAAGAACGGACACTACATTGGCCTGGTAAAAGAGAACAAGTGATTTATAGAAGGCTGTGAATAGGAGAAAAAAAAACTTGTTTCCTGGTTTCTCTCACCAAGCAGGTCTCCAGTAGACAGTGCTGGATATGCTATTGGCACGGCTACCGAGTCTTCAGCAACAAATCGCAACGTCTGTGAGAAAAAGGCATTTTTTTGACGAGCCTCGCGGTAACGTCTGTCTGTTTTTCTCATCCCTCCACCCTGGGCTCCGGCTCTCGTTCTCCCTGCCCGTGACTGTAGAACCTTTCCCAGGCCCTGCAGCCTGAGTTGAGAACCTGGTTGAGGGCGTGAGACTTCCAGGATGAGTTCGGCGTCCCCCCCCGTCGGACCAGAGAAGCGATGACAGTTTGAAGTTCTTTTTTGGCCGAGGGCTTTTTTTTACGACAGCTCACGCTGTAAAAGGCATCATTGAGATTGAACAGAGAGGAGCTGATTTGGTAATCTGGCGAGCGGCAGCGCTGAGCGATTTATCCTGGTGGACGGTGATCCTCGCCAGGCAGGGGACTCCAGAATCCTGTCACCAGCAGGTCCATGAAGATAAATGGTATCATTAGAGAGTCTCTGTCATCGATTAAACATCCTGGAATCCCTATTCTGTGAGCAGTATGAACATTTGATGGGATCCATGTTCAGTTGTCATACGACTTTCCGATGGCATAAACCGGCCAAGATGGCTGCCAGCTTTGTCATCTGTTCCATATTTTGAACATTTCAAAACGGTGTTTCGCACTAAGCAGTGGAGCTAACTCCAGTGTCATAACAGCACCACGTCGACTAAACACCGACACACCGCCCACGACCAACGCAAATCCCCTCGCAGTCACCCGAATGCGAGGTTCAGTATCTGTCGACAACAGCACCATAACCGTCTTTGGTGTGGGCAGAGGGGAGGGGGGTTCTGGGAAGGCTCTGTCTGTCTGTGTGTGTGTGTGTGTGTGTGCTACGGAGAGGGTGTAGAGGGGGGTGCAGGTGGCACGGAGCTGGCGCGGGCCCGGCCTGGCGTCCCCTGGCAACGCCAGCTCCATCTGTCATAGGCGGGAACATCTGCAGCCCAAGGTGCCCTTGTCACCCAGCGTTAGAGTAACGAGTTTGGCGTTTCCATTAGACGAGAGCCCGGCACAGCCAAAACCATGGCATTTTCGGGGGCGCGAGAGCGAGAGGGAGGGAGAGAGCGTATGTAGATATGGGAGGATGGGGCTGCAGAGAGCTGGACAACACATGGGACAAGGGACTGTGTGTGTGTGTGTGCGCGTGTGTGTGTGTGTGTGTGTGACCAAACCGAAGCCAAAACAACATGGCAGTGCAAAGCGTTGACCCAGCTGGACTGCGCCTGCATGTCGAGTCATGTCCCCTCCTGATGCGAGCGTGTCCAGTGCGGTCCCACCGCTGCCAGGCTGCCCCCTCTCCTCCTCCCCCGCGCTCCCATCCCCCGCATCTCTATCTCTCTCTATCTCTCTCTCCCCCATCTCTCTCTCTGCCCTTTTGCTCTCGTCTCCCCTGTCCCTTTTACCTCAGTAACGTGCTTTTCTCCCCTGCCCATTCCCTCTTCCATTCCCCACTCGATCCTGAATTCTCTCTGTGCCCCCCCCTCCCCCCCTCCCTCCACCCCCCACCCCACCCCCTGTGTCCCAGCTACCACTCTGCCACTCACTGGCTTCTCTCTCCCATTCTATCTCCCTCCCCCCCTCCCAAAAAAACAGATGGCACCTCTCCCCCCCCCCGCTCTCTCTTTTCATCCCCCTCTCTATCTCCCCCTCCTCCCTCTCCCTCACATCCTGTCTTTCTCTCCATCCAGCAGGTGTATGACTGATCCTAAATGACTGTCCACCTGTTTCTCTCTCTCTATCTCTCTCTGTCTACTTCTCTCTCTCCCATATGCCTCCCCCCTTTAAAAAAAACCTAAAACATACTGTTTCTGTAATTTTTCCCCTCTTGCACAATTTCTCCGACATCTTATCTTCCTGCAGATGCCTTATGTCGGCGGATGCATACGCGGATCTATATTTACATGTGTGAGCTTAGTCCATCTGTCTCGGCGCGTCACAACCATCAGGCTTCGAGCTCCACACTCGAGGAGCCGCATCACCCATATTCGCAGCCATCACCAGTGACTCAAAAACCCGACACCAGCCCACTCGCTGCACCGAGTCCTCGCCCGTAGTTCCCCAGAGTCGCCACATGGTGGGGCCGCGGAGAAGCGTTTGCTATCGGGGGAACTTCGGTCATTCCACATTCAGCTGGGAGTTTGTGGATTGACTGGGTTTGTACCAAATGTCTGACTGAGATATCTCTGATTATTCTCCCTGTTCGGTCGAGGCACGAGAGCGCCGTGAGAGTACGTGTCGTAAAGCGCTTTAATTGAAAGGTGTTTTGCTCAAGGCCCGTTTGAGTGAAATGAGATCCGTTTTAATAGAAGCGCCCTCGAGCTAACTGGCCCTGCGAAGAAGTCGTACCTGCCACGTCAACTTCTCCCACACATGCATATACACACACACACACACACACTGACATGACATGAAACACACACACACACTCCAACAAACACACACACACACCCAAATGCAATCATACACAGACACAATCATTAAAAAGTCTTATTTTAAGCCGTTCCACTTTGTTCTCGTTCACTTCAAGCACGGCCACTTTCTATGAAGAGCAAAAAGGTTGCTCCCCTGTTTTTTTTCTTGGCCCGTCTCACAAAGGTTCCTCATCCCCCCATCGACACTTTTAAACCGAGTGAAGAGAGCAGTAGAAAGAGAGAGAAAGACAAAGTGAAGAGAAGCGACGACGGCTAATCAATAAGATTTCTCCCACCGCGTTTTCTTCCCTCCCCCCTCGAGGCCTCCGGCATTCAAGACGAGCCAAGATGAGCTTGGCATTGTCGAGCACGCCTTAAAAAGAAACACCTGCGAGGTGGACGACTTGAAACAGACGCACACGCACGCACGCACATACAAAGAATCCAATTTTTCGCAGCTCTTAAAAAATATTGGCAAATGTTCCTTGGATTTTTTTTTGCCGGGAACAAAAAAAACGGGGAAAAAGAAACTCCAATGCATGCCGAAGACAAAGGAGGGTCGTTTTCCACAGAGACGAAGGTGTCATTACACTTAAGGCGGTTGCCAGGTTTGGTTATCTTATCCCTCTTGTCTTCTGTAGCGAAAAAGCCTATCTTTGTCTGGTATTATTACCGCCACAGTCTCAGGAAAACAAATGATATACGATCATATCTCCTCTAACTGACACGCAAATAGATATCAAACTAGGAGGTGATGGGAGATGGGCAGAGGGAGAAAGGGAGCAAGGATAAGAAGGAGGAGCAGGGAGTGGGAAACAAAATGGAAAAGAAAGACGAAGTGGGGTGAGGGGGGGGGGCTAAAACAGATGGCACTGTTGGCATCCGTCTCTCTCTTAAATCTGTTTCTGCTGTTTCTTCCCGTCATGCGTAGAGGGGTTTAACCCCCGTTGTAACCCGCGTCCCTGCCTGACCCCGGCTGACCCCGCGGCCTGGGCCCTCCGTGAACTGTGTGCTCGGCTTCACCACGCGCACACACACACACACACACACACACACATATATACTCACACACAGTTTCCATGGATCTAAAGAGCCTCATCTCCTGAAGTATACTTTATACATGTACACCATATAGACACTGTGTGTGTGTGTGTGTGTGTGTGTGTGTGAGAGAGAGAGGTGACAGATAGGCCCAGTCTTCCCCCAGACACTGCATCTACAGATACATGCTAAGCCTTTGCTGAAGTTCACACACTCACACACACACACACAGACTTTTAGCACCTGGGTCGGATCTCTCGTGAATCCCCCCTCCTCCTCGTGCCCAGCCGCCGCGGAGACATTCTCTCTCTCGCACGCACACTGGCGCCCATAGACAGCCAGTCATAGACAGTCTATAGACTCCCTGAATGCACGGCCCTCCTATATGTGGGGCGTCGAGGTGGTGTGAGCTCATTAGCATAATCTCCTGTTAAAAAGGGATGTTCTGGAGGGCGGCGGGTGGTTAGCAAGAGAGGGGACGGGGGTTAGCGGAGGCACACAAAGTGTCCTTTGTGAACGGGACATGCAGCCTACAAGGCCCTGTGTGTGTGTGTGTGTGTGTCTGTGTGTGTCTGTGTGTGTGTGTGTGTCTGTGTGTGTGTGTGTCTGCACTGTGTGGGAGCCACACCTGTCACGGCTGTGCCCGAGGGCAAGCGATGATGACACCACTTTAATGAGCGCGCGCGCGCTGTGTGTGCGGCGTGTGGGAAACAGGCCGGCCGTTTAGGGTCTATCGCGCTGGTCGGCGACGCGGAGGCACTTGAAACGCCACGGCGAGAACATCCATCCCGCCAACCCTCCCGCGCGCGCTCCTCCGTCTCCTCGATGGCGTCCGTCGTCGCCGTCCGAGGGAACCGTGTCATTTCCTCCGACCCGTCGCCCTCCCCTTCACATCGCAGCAGGTAGCTCGAGCGGGACTTTAAGGACTCGACGATATCGTGCCAGTTTCATAATCCGCCCCTCGGACGGCGCCCCTGCGATCGGACCAGAGAGAGGGGGCCAAATCAGATTTGGGGGTCTTCGAGGAGAGAGAAACGGGGAAAATACGGCCTCGGGTGCTGAAAATGGCTGTCCTGCCCCCCTGCCGTTCTCCCCGACCAGAGGAACTTAATGCCCGACAATCTCCCCAATATCCCCACCGCGCTCCATTAGATTAGAGAACATTAAGGAGATTGGGAGATTTACACTCTGTTGTTTTCTTATGGCAGCAGGAGGGGTGGAAATGAGAAGCAGGTAGGGAAGCAGTTAGAGGGTTTGAGTTTGATAGAGAGAGAGGGAGAGGGAGAGGGAGAGAGGGAGAGGGAGAGAGAGAGAGAGAGAGAGAGCTCAGCGAGAGAGAGAGTAGTCGGGAGAGGGAGAGAGGGTAAGGAGCGAGAGGGAGAGTGTGATCGAGAGGGAGAGGGAGAGAGATAGAGAGAGCGCGACGAGAGGGAGAAAGTCCCGGTCGAGTTGACGTGTTGGGGCCTGTTGACGTGTCGGCGGTGGTGGTGCTGGAGGGGAGGGTTTATGGAGGCTTCATAGAGCGACACACACACACAATCAAACATGCATACTCTTCTCCTCTCTCTCTTCTCTCTCTCTCTCTTCCTCTTTCTCTCTACTCTCACTGTTCCTTTCCTTCAGTGCCACCTCCCCTCGGTGTTGGGTGTGTAGAAGGGGTCGATAACGGACACATGCCATTCAGTACAAGACACAGTAGCTCAATCTAAAATACCCCCCTATTAATGACCAAATCCCTGGCTAGACTGGCTTAGAGGCAGAGAAAGAGAGAGAGAGAGAGAGAGAGAGAGAGATAGAGAGAGAGAGAGAGAAAGAGAGAAGCAGAAAGAGAGAAGGAGAAACAGAAAGATGGGAGGGAGGGAGAGAGAGAGAGACAGAGAAATGGATAACAAGATGCAGATAGAGAGAGAAAGAAAGGATAAGAGAGAGAGAGAGAGAGCAGTGTGTGTGACCACCAGTGAAAGCAATGCTGCACCGTCTGAGTCGTATTCACGAACGTTATCGGATCTCAAAGTCCTAATTCCACACTGGGAATCTTGCCACCAGTAACATAATAAGTCCACTTTGGCTTAAAGGGAGAAAAAATCGTTGTTTTTTTTCCCTGTTGCTTTCGATTCTTGGCTCCGTGGCCGGTAAAAGTTTGCCCCTGGCAAGCGTAAACAGGTCAACAAAAGTGGCTGAATTATATCCTAGCTACCGGCAGCTGCAGTAGCTAATTCAACTGTTTCAGAGTGGAGGAGTCAGTGAGGTATTTTATGTGAATGGGTTGGTGTGAGGGTATAATTTGACTGAGTAGACTCGGGCCTACGCAGGAGGTTATCCAGACTATTCTTCCTTCATGGTCAGCTGACTGCCCCCTTAGCAACCAGACTCAGCAACCAGAGTTCAAACGTGGCTCAGCTTAATTTCTGACACACAATCACACCGAGTTCATATTCAGCTTTCATCTCATAAGGACAATTGTTTTGGTGTGACATGGAACAGAGCTCTATTGTTGAGTGCAATGACAGGTCTCGACCACAAGAGGCTGCCAGAGGCCCAGAGCAAATGACGGCGAGTCGGGAGCTCACCCCCGCTCATGACTCGGAGAGATCTTGGTTTCACGGATCTTCAAAAACAACCGACGCACGCCGATTTTACTTCCGAGCACATCGGCGAGATTAGTCGAAGCGAACGCCGTCGACGTTACGCAACGCGTGCGACCCCGAAAGTCTTGCGAAACTGTATTCCTTTGTTCGTGCGTCTAATAAGTGTGTGTGTGTGTGTGTGTGTGTGTGTGTGTGTGTGCGTGTGCGTGTGTGTGTGTGGTGTGTGTGTGTGTGTGTGTGCGTGTGCGCGCCGCGTCTGTTCGCTTGTGGTCTAATGTGGCTGAGTAAGGAATTCTGGGCATGGACTGTGAGAGAGTGGGTGGTGGTGGTGTGGGAGGCGTCCCCATTGTTAGAGAAGGGTAAGCTGGCACTAAGACGAAAACCTTTCCACTTGTCAACATACAGACCTCTAGCCTCTCCTGTAGGTTCTGACCACGCCGCACCTTGTACACGGCTCCTTTATTTACAGGTGAGCTGAATATGGTGCACGTGTGTTTAAGGGGGGACAAAAGGCAGTGAGAGTGTGTGTGAGTGTGTGTGTGAGTGTGTTTGTGTGTGAGTGTGTGTGTGTGTGTGGTGTGTGTGTGTGTGTGTGTGTGTGTGTGTGTGTGTGTGTGGAGTGAGTGCGTGAGTGAGTGAGTGTGTGTGTGTGTGTGTGGTGAGTGTGTGGTGTGTGTGTGTGTGTGTGTGTGGGGCAGGGGGGAGTTTTCGTCTGGTAAGCATGAGTTGGCTGGTATAATTGTATTCTGTCCCTGGCATGGGCGATGTTCTGGGTTTACTATGAGTGTCTGAGCATTTAGACGAAGCTGGCACAAGATGTCCGACACACACACACACACACACACATTAACACCGACAAACCCATGGCAGCAACAATGGTGTGCTTTATAAGGTGCCCACCGATGTCATGGCAACCCCCATATCCTCAGCAAGAGGGAAGACGCAGTGTGCCAAATAAATGCCATGGTTACTTTTTTTTTCTTCTTTTTTTTTACACCACGTTGCCCAGAAACCTTTGAAGCTTATTAAGTGAAACCAGTGGGGAGAGAAAATGGAGGGAAAAAAGGAGAGAAGGAAGAATGAAAGAGTGAGGGAGAAACAGAGAAAGAGAGAGAGGAGGAGGACAGTGAGAGACTCAGAGAGGAAGAAAGTGGGATAGTGAGAGAGAACGTTCTGGAGAATGAGTCGGATTGAGAGAAATAGAAGGGGGGAGGCCGGGGGAGATGGAGGGAGAGGAGAGATGGTGTATCCTGTCCCTGGGCCAAAGTGGGTCTTTGTTTCGGGGGAAGGAACAGGGTGAACCTGCAGAGGGGAGGGGCCGCTAGCGTACTCACGCTAACATCGATTAGCTACCTTCGCCCTCATTCTGACTGTCAGTCGCTCCACTTAGTTAGCATCCCATGGTAGCCTCACAACAAGCTAACAAGCTCAAACACAAAAGTGCTGTGTCTCTATAAGCACTATTTAAAAGCAAGAGGCCTTACAGCGTGTGAAGACGATGTGCGTGTGTGTGTGTGAGTTATGTGTGTGTGTGTGAGTTGTGTGTGTGTGTGTGCGTATCCCTCTCTTCCCCGGGCGTAATTAAATCAGTCAATTTCTCGTGGTGTTAGCGAGTAGATGAGGGAGGTGCCAGTGAGACAGGGTCAGACTGTACCAGGGTCAGACTGTGCCCAGTGACACAGGGTCAGACTGTACCAGGGTCAGACTGTGCCAGTGAGACAGGGTTAGGCTGTGCCAGTGAGACAGGGTCAGACTGTGCCAGTGAGACAGGGTCAGACTGTGCCATGAGACAGGGTCAGACTGTGCCAGTGAGACAGGGTCAGACTGTGCCAGTGAGACAGGGGTTTAGGCTGTGCCATTGAGACAGGGTCGACTGTGCCAGTGAGACAGGGTCAGACTGTGCCAGTGAGACAGGGTTTAGGCTGTGCCAGTGAGACAGGGTCAGACTGTGCCAGTGAGACAGGGTCAGACTGTGCCAGTGAGACAGGGTTTAGGCTGTGCCAGTGAGACAGGGTCAGACTGTGCCAGTGAGACAGGGTTTAGACTGTGCCAGTGAGACAGGGTTTAGCTGTGCCAGTGAGACAGGGTCAGA